>VZDJ01000052.1:8860808-8890760 GCA_008694505.1 Cyanoderma ruficeps
ATGAGATGACACCTCAATTATTTTTACTTTTAACCCAATAACCAACCACCCGTGGCCCACAATGTGGATTTTTCTACCCAATTACAAAACACCACCCAGAGCCATGGAGAAGGTGAAAAAGAAGGACTCAGCCTCTGCCCTAAAACCTCCATCTTGCTTTTTATCTATTACTATATTCTAAACCCTTGAACTCTAAGTTTCCCACCCTGTGATATCACACACTTCTATCCAAACTCCACACCCACAATCCCAGGGCTGTCACTCAATTTTGGGAGCCTTTTCCACGGCCTCAGGTCCAATGCAGTGTTTGCCTGGGGGTCAGTGAGCACAGACAGTCTGGAATTCCCAGTGCCCGGGGCTCCAGCAGGTGGCAGGTATTTCATGGTGGGTCAGTATTTTAGAGACAACCCAGGAGCAATGCCCTCAGCGGTTAAGGATTATCCCATCTGTTTATCAGGATCTCTGCTCTCTGTCAGAAGACACCAGGAAATCTGTTTGGTTGGGTTTTTTTCATTACTGCTTGTCTCTATTATCCTACTTGGAGCTTTTGCTTCTCCTTTTTTTTTTTTTTTNTTTTATTTCCAACTCTGCTGCTCTCAGGAGTGGAAAAGCTTAAGAAAATCTGGCTTTAGAGCCATATCTGGTCATCAGGACAGTGAGGTGATGTTGGAGAAGGCAAAGCATTTGTTGCATTTTCTCTGAGGCCCTCAGGAAAAGCAGCAGCTCTGCGTTGCCAGTGGCAGAATTATAACCTGACAATTCAGATGCCAGCGAAGCCTGGCAGGGAGCTGAAAGCTTCAACAGTCTGAGCTGCTCTGGGATGTGCAGGGCATATTCATCCTTGAGAAAGAGCCACTAGAACACGTTCACACCAAATTTCATTCCTGATGGAGGGCGGATTTGCAGGCAGCCGGCGCAGCATCCAGAAGTCCTCAAGCAGCACTAATTGTAATAAGCTTTCTTTTCTTTAGTCACCTGGTGCTTTTCTGACAGAGTATTAAGGAAACTTACCCTGTGACAGTGCTCCTGCTGTGACTATAAATGTCCTCATTATCCAAATGACAAGAAGGGTAAGGAATTGTGCTGTGCCTCGGTATGCCACAGGATGCATTGATGCTTAATTTTATTTTATTTTTTTTTTTAGTTCTCAAATTGAAGTCAGCCAACACCCTCCTGAATTATCTTCTATGTTGAACATACAGACTGAGAAGAAACATCTAAAAAGTGTCTACTTTGTTAGCCTGTAAGCTCAAGAACTAGGGCTGACTTCAAGGAACAGCTCAAGCAGCTGCAACAGGGACTGTATCGTTTTTATGGGTTCCCAAACAAAGGTCAAATCTTGGCAATGTCCAAGAAAACAGCGTGGTGGATTCAGCTAAGAGTGTGAGGCTGCTGCAGCTCCACACCCTCAGCTCCAAACTGTAGTAAGGCCAAAACCATTTCTGCAGAGGCTCCTGCCTCTTCCTCCCTTTGGTTTGCCACTAAGCCTCCCACAAGCCCTGTGCAATTCCCAAAACCTTCTTTCTCTGCCTGCCGTGGGGTGGCTGCCCTCCTGGTGTGAGGGGTGACCTGGGGAGCTGCTGGGTTCCACCTCTGCACACCGGGGCTGATGGCAAGGACACCTCAGCCCTTGGAGGTTTCCCGGCGTTCCTGCACTGCATTTGGGAGCAGCCCTCTGTTGGGAACAGGGCTGCAGTGATCTCTGAGCCATCCCCAGGCATTTCCCTGTGCTGACATGGCAAAAGGTGTCCACTGCCATGGGGGTTTTTAATCTTTTCTTCTGTCAGAGCCGGGATTAAATGCTCAAGAGATGGATTTCATGTTCAGACTCAGGTGTTTATTAATTCTTATCTGTGTTGCAGTCACACAAGTTGTGAGTTCTAGCTAACAAGGTAGAAAATGGCTCTGTCTCTATCTCTTTCCAAGGTCTTTTAAGCACAAATGCTCCCACTGTGATGGTATTTCTCTGGCTGCAGGAGGACAAAGGTGCTTTTCAGGTACAGAGGTCTTCAGTGCCCTTTTGGGACACAATATTGAAGAGCGATGGTGCAGCCAAGGGGGCAGAGCAAACCTGATTAGATGCCCTAAAAAACCAGAAAGGTGCAGGCTTTGTTTTCAAAGTATGGCTCTTCCATCCTTGCTACTCCTTATTCTTAGTTTTGATGTTAAGATTTGATGTCCTGTTACATTTTTCTCAACAAAAGCTTTCCAGAAAATACTGATCTCGCTCTTTACCCTCTTACTAAATTTCATTGGAGATAAAACAATCTGGAGATAAAACTCCTCTGTAGAGTTTGCTTCTCTGGCACAGAAATTTTTTGTGTTTGTTTTTAAAGAGAACTGAGCAAGGATTTTGTTGGATTAACTGGCTTTATCACAATAAAAGCCTTGAGTAGCTCTAATTGTATACTTGGCTTTGTTTACAACAATTATATCAGCTTCTCTCTTCTCTGTAATTTATTTTCCAGTGTTGTTATCCAGCACACGTTTATGTGAATTTTTTTTTTCCTAAATGGGCTGAATGTTTCCCAAACGCCTGAAGATTTTGCTGTGCTAATTCCTTGACTCATTTTTCTGTGTCCTGTGCTGCTGTCCCTCTCACATCCCTCAGTAAAAAAAAAAAAATAAATAAAATGGAGAAGCAGAGCCCAAGCTGTTTTTAGAGCTCTGAGTGGCAGGTTGGAAGCAGCACAAAGAATGCAGAGGATGGATTTCCCAGACTTCGTGCCAGCAATAGCCCATTCTTTTTTCTGTTGAAATGAAAACTTTCCTCAAACTCTAACAGAGGGTTTCCAGGGGTGGAAACCACTGGATACGACTTCGTTAAAAATCCAACATCATGGCATTGCTTTAAGCCCAGAAATATGTCTGAAATTATGAAGACAGCCCAGGTCTCTTTATAGTGGCATTTCCCTTGTCTGGTACGTTCATGTGGATGGATTCAGCTTAAATAACTGGTTGTTATTCGAGTGTGTAGTGAAATGTATGATAATGTCTATAAACAGAGGGACAGCTGTAGGTACAGATGTGTAAATGTATTATTTTTTCCCCTTTTTTTGTAGCGGGGAGGAACGAGAACAACATTTGACTTTCGTGTTCCCATCATAAAACCCCACAAGGCCGTATTTTAGGCCTGGTGATCTGGACAGTGTCAGTTTTACGAGCAGAATCGAATTTGATGCGTGTACTTCTGTCTGGAGGATCAAGACCCCAAGAGCACTGCAGGTCTGAGCTCTGAGTCAGCTCCTCGTACAACAGACGTCTTGCACCACAGGCAGCTGATAAAGACTGAGACAGGAGCAGAGGGGGGAAAGTCTCCTTGGCAGGGAACTATTAATGGCCCTTCCATGCAAAAAGAGAAGCTGTTTCATGAGTGTAAGGCTCTTACCACAACCCTCTCCAGTCTTTTCTTTTTGAAACTGTAGCACCCCTGTTCAACTCCTGCACAGACCCCTGGCTTCTCTGAGACGCTAGATGAACACAGCACCTCGCTATTCATAATTTCACAGAATGTTCCTCACCTGTTTTCAGGTCTGTACTAAATCCAAGAGGTCTCTGGAAAGCATTTCTCCTAGTCTTTATTCCATGCCCAGTTGTCCCCACTTCAGGGTTCCCATCCATCTTACAGAGACTGAACACTCAAGAACTTGGCTGAAGATTCTTCTCTTCTAGATGCAGCTATCAATTTCAGAGTTTCTATCCATCTTACAGAGCCTGAACACTCAAGATCTTGGCTGAAGAATCTCCTCTCCTAGATCCAACTACCAATTTCAGGGTTTCTATCCATCTTACAAAGCCTAAACACTCAAGAACTTGGCTGAAGAATCTCCTTTCCTAGACCCAACTACCAATTTCAGGGTTTCTATCCATCTTACAAAGCCTGAACACTCAGGAACTTGGCTGAAGAATCTCCTCTCCTAGATGCAATGACCATTTTTAGTCTCTAAAAGGTGGTGCAGGGCAGCTCCTGGCCTGGTGGAGCTGGGAATGGGAAAAAAGGGATGTAAATCACTCCAGATGGTCGGGAATACACGAAGCTGACAATCCTTAAGGAGTCAGACATCCTCTAAGGAAATTGTGCAAACAGCTGATGTTCCTCTGGGGCATTGGATCCTCTTCCAGAGCTGCTTTTCCTTATGGCACACATCTTCTCTCCCCCCTCAGGCACAACATCTTTTCACCTGATGAATTTCCTCTTCCACAAAGCCCTGGGGAACGGGAGCTGCCACAGAACTTTAAACTGGAGATGTGTTGAGTGCTGGGCAGAGCTCAGGGGAAGCTCCCTGTGACTCCTGCCTTTTGAGACAACACCTCGTGTGTTTGAACACTCCCAGACCTCCCTCCTAATTAGTTCATTTCCTCATGCAGACACAGAGAGAGGATTTGGGGCGATGCACAGGCACATCACATCAGAGGGCGAGACAGACCCAAGGCTCCGTTTGTAGAGCTGGATGAAAATCCAAGCCTGGAAAATGGATGAAGGACTGCACTGCTTTTCTCTCCTCAGCCTGGGAGCATCAGGCTCATTCTCTGTCTATGAATCAAAGTGTTCAGCACATGAAAAAGTCCCAGAATTGTAGCAGAGCAAGTAAATATTGCTGTGAAGGTTGCTTACACTTAAGAGATGGTCCCAAGAAATGTCAATTCCAGCCTGAACTCTTACAGTAGTAAAAAAAAAAAAAAAGTACAAATAATCACTCCTTTTCTGGAGAAAATGATAGGCAATAAAACTACTCCCAAAGCTCACTGCACACTGTAAAAACTGACAGATAAGAAAATGCATGCATTAATCTGTCAAGCAACTCCTGTTACAGCGGGGAGAAAACATCAGGAACAGGAGCAACTACCTCCAGTACTTTGAGGGAAATGGCAAATACTCAACAGCAGAAACTTCAATTATCCTGCAGCTTCCATGAAATCTGTTCTACTTGGTCAGCCACACTAAACACAGGAAAGGACTGAATGGGAAAAGCTGAACAGAGCCATTGCAGATTAATTCAAGAAGTGTCTGAGCCTTAAAATATTTATGTAGGTTTACCTCTTTGCCTGCAAAGCTCCCGTGGATGTTATCCAGCAGTATTTCCTGCTTTTAGCTTTTCTGGCAAGGCTGCAATCATAATAGAAGTTTCCATGTCAGGAGGAAAACCAAAAAGTAGTGAAGTATGCAAACAGGGGGAAAGAACAGTAATTCACAGGTTTGTTTTCGAGTTCAGAAGTTCATTCTTGCCTGGGGTTTTTTCTGCTAACAATTTTAACAATTTCAGCTTATCTGATCTCAAAACTAATTTAAAATACTATAATCTCGGGGGCAGGGGTGGGGGGAAGCAACAAATGGATGGTTTTAAGGGAAGAACTGTTCAACTGCTGTGTCCTGTCAGCCTGGCCGCAGTTGCATCGTTACCTGGGGAGTAACGATGCAATTGTGGGGGGTGTGTGACTTTTTCTTCCCCAGTTAGGTGGAGAGGGGATCAGAAGGAAAAACTTTTGGAGCAGTCGGGGTCCTCCCCATGCAAACACTCAGAGCTCCGAGCTGGGATCTCAAGGGAGAAGCCCCAATGACAGATTGCAGAACAGCAGAGCAATTTAATAGTCGGTTCCTCTAATTAGCAAGCACATATTTGTTTCCCTGCGAGGCAGAGGGCCCAGGGGCTCTGCTGGTTTACTTATTATTACTGCTGGCTGTTCTTATTTGGGTGCCCACTTGTCAGCTAAGCCCCAGTCTGGCTGATCTGTACCTCAAAACTCCTGCACTCAAAGGATTTACTTCCAGTGTGGGGCTGCAAAGCTCTTTTTGGCTGTTCAGGGCTGAACTCTCTGAGGGAGGAGAAAAGAAACCAAAGAGAAGATTGTGAACCTCGCAGTCAGCTCAAGCTGCACAAGAAGCCACTTGAGCCTCTGGAGTGCTCGTGAGGCAGAGGGTTTTCATCCTTCATTGCTGAAAACTCCCTTCACTCCTCGCCGTCTGTGCTCAACCTGTGTTGTCTCTTAACTCTCCCTCCACAAAAACCTGGATGACACTGCCATTTTCCCTCCACTGCCAGCTTCTGGTGTGTTATTTACCCCTCACAGATGATGCATTCAGACGACCAAGGCAAACAGAGCAGCACAAAGCTCCTCTTTCTGCCTGGTGCCTGTGCCTGGCTGCAGACGACCACGCATTGCACTGAGCAGAGGAGTGCCAGTGCTGAACAGCAACAGCCTCTGTGGCTCACATACTGCAACAGAGATGACCAAAAGGATGGGGACTAAACTGAGTTTGTCCTTTTCCAGCTCAAGTGACCCCTTGAAGGACCCTCTGTCTCACTTTTGTGTTTCACCTTTCGCTCGGCCACCAAAGCCACTTGACTTTCCGTGGAACAAAAGTTCACCCCGTGCAAGGCGCTGCAGTGAGGAGCCTCCTTTTTGTACAGGCTCTAGAAAAACCACTCAGCTCTTCAGTCAACAGGTGGGAACCAGGCACCCAGCCCCAAGAAATGTGCAACATGCAGTTCTGTCCACAGCATCCTGAAAGCCAAGGGGAGTAGAGAAGTGCTGGGGAGAATCAAGCACCGAGAGCACCGAGTGAGCCAACCTGGCTGCCGTGCTGTTGGAAGTCTAGAAACTTGGATTTGGGGATTTTAGTGTCTAGTAAAACATGTGAGTCAAGATGGAGGGCTTTGGGTGTTGTCTGAGTCCTTCTTCTTCACCTTCTTCTTCCTCTTTCTACCTTCTTCTTCATGGTTTCAGGTGGTTTTCTGTAACTGGGTGAAAAGGGTTCACATTGCAGGCCTTGGGTGGTCATTACTGGGTCAAAAGTATAAATAATGTGTCACCTCACTATTGGAGGATTATCATTTAAATAACCTTGGAAAGAGTTAGGAGCTCTCCATCTTACAACTTGCTAGCTGGAGCTCAGCCTGGTGAGACTGTACATAGATAAGAAACAATAAACATCCAAGTCCGAGCTCGACATCTACATTTCCTGTGTCTTTACCCTGACCCAGGCAGAGAAAAAGAAAGCAGAGCTGTGACACTGTGTGGGTGCCTGGCCTGCTGTTATCAGTGGCTCCTGCACAGCATGTGCTTCCTGCGGTGCCCAAACCCTCCTGACAGCCCACCTTGTCAAGATGTGATGCTGTTCAACGTTGCCCTGACAGCTTCCTGGCTTTGCCTCCTCTCTGTTTTCATTTTGGAGCATGTTCTCACTAATAGCAGTGCCTGAGATATGTGTTCTCATTATGAATGAAAAACTGCTCTCCAAAAAAACTAATCAAGCAATACATCCTTGCCCGAAGCAGCATTTTAATGGAAGAAAAGCTTTATGTGCTTGGTACTAAATGCCATTTCCCTACTGTTGCATGCTGTTTCCATTAATAGACTCTCCTAACACCCAGCCATGCTGATAAATGTCATTTTTTCACTATAGTGAGAATACAGGGACAGTTTGGAGTGGTGCTGGTCTGTCTCACATGCCTATAAAATACACTGAAAAACAAAAGAAGGAAATCCCTTCTTTTCCTTATCGTTGTACTCTTGTCCATCCACCAGAGAACAGTGGATTTTCCAGACTCAAATCCTCACATCCACAAACCTGCTTCCCAATTAACACTCAGAGAGATGCAAAGTGATCTGGTGATGCTGTCTGCAAAGCAGCTCAGCCATCCAGGGGAGCTGAGGATTGTTCCCAGCTGTGAGCAGAAAAATGCATCAATCTCTTCTTCCTAACACCAGCCAAAGCTACTTGCTGGCAGGGAAGTTTTATTTATAACCATTTTGTTACTTGGAACGTGCTGGTAGATAGTGAAAGTGTGAGAGTGAAATCCTTGATTCCCTCCAGTGAAGCCTCGATTTTTGTGGTGCTGCTCCTGGTAAGGAATGGGGGGATTCATCCACCCTCCCACAGCCACCAAGCCACGCTTCTTTCTAAGCCTGGGCACGGCTCCTTCTCTCTCCCAGGCAAGGAGAAAAGTGGTCCCTGGCCCTGGCAGTGAGCAGGAGTGTGAGCTCACAGCCCCCCACACTCTCCCCCAGCCCCTGGCTCTCTCCCAGCTGCAGACACAGAGCAGAGCTAACCCAGAGGCACTGACAGGGCTAAATTGGGAGCAGCAGCATGCAGTGGTGCTCCTGCTCTGCTCAGCAGCTGCAAATGGCAGTGCTGCATCTGCCCCGCAATCCTCTTCCAGAGCTGGTTTTCCTTATGGCACACATCATCTCTTCCCCCTCCAGCAGAACATCTTTTCACCTGATGAATTCCAGCACCCTCTTCCACAAGGCCCTGGGGAACAGGAGCTGCCACAAAACTTTAAACTGGAGATCTGTGAGGTGCTGGGCAAAGCTCAGGAGAAACTCCCTGAGACATGAAGCTGTAGCCATCCCAGCCCCTGAGGAGGGGCAAGCTCTTTCCTCTGCAGCCAGCCCAGTGTCCCCTTGTTCCTGCACAGAGGGGCCCCTGCCTCCTCCTCCTCCTCCTNCCTCCTCCTCCTCCTCCTCCCCTCTCTGCTCCCAGAGACATTTCAGCTCTGGAAACATAGAGGATCAGCAGCTCCCAAGAAGTGAATGGACCTTTTCTTCCAGTGGCCCCCCATGAAATATTTCAGTGATGCCCTGGGAAGTCTGACCTGAAACAGAGACTGCACAGAGCCAGAGAATAAAGTAGGGATTTATTGAAAGGCCTCCAGGATCCACCTGGGGCAGGACAGGGCCTGACCAGGGCTACACTCAAGGCAGACACAAAATGGTCACAGAATGGCTGACTGGTCACAAGGTCTCACATTTTTATAAGTTTTGGTCCGTTTGCATCTTGGGGTTGAATTGTCCAATTCCAGGTTCAGGCTGTGAGGTCCCATCCTTGTTCCTCCCTCCAGCCCACCCTTGTTTGTGCTTTTGGGGCTGAAAGTTGTCCTTGGTGTGGGGCAGGAGAAGGATTTGTTTTGTGTCCCTGCTGTGTGCAGAGCTGAGTGACACTGAGTGTGAGCTCAGAGCTGCCCCCCTGGGCAGCACAGAACCTGAAATACATGAAAGCTGAAACTTAAGGCATCATTGCCACATGAGATGGCAAATTTCAGTGATGCTCTCTAGGACATCCACGTTGCAGATCTGTTTGTGGCACACAGCCACACTACAGCTTGGCCAGCTCGTAAATTAGAAATAATGGTTTTACTCTTACTGGTGGCACCCTCCCACCCTGTGATAGATGTGTCTTTGCACTAGGAAGAAGAAACAGCTACAAATGAACAGCTCAAAAGTAAATTCTTAATAAGGAGTTGGAAAATTGTTTTAGCTTTTTAAATATAGTCTGTGTAGTAAAGAAAATAGCCTCTGACTGAGGTGAACAGCTGAGGAAGCTACATAAGCAAAGTGACAAAGCTCAGGGGCTGAATGAATGAGAGGGTACCACATGGCACTTACATATCTGACGGCCAAAACTGCCCAAATCAGACAAGTCCTCACATTCTGAGCCCTGAGCTACTCTGTGTTTGCTGTCGTAGGATTAAAAAAATAAATAAATAAATTGTGAAAGTGAAAATACAGAGCGGGGAAAGCAACTTCAGTTCATCCTCTCGATTTGTTAATTCTCAGTCTGGTGCCGCTCAGCCTTGGCAGATGGTGCAAAGCAGGATGCATCGCAAGCAGGAACTCACTCACTGGGGATCAATTGTGCAAAGGCACACCTGACTTTAAAAATATCCCAACCCGCTAAGTGCTTGGAGCCGTTTTAAACTCCACCCCGAGGCACGGAAAGAGGTGTTTGATTGTGTTGTAGTGAAACTCATCACCCCTCCCACGGCCTGTCTGCAGCTAATCACTGCACACTCTGATTTTTCATGGCACGGTGCAGGAAACCTGCTGGAGGTTCTGTCTGAAAGGAAGCGTTTCAGCACTTGTGGAAACTATTTTCTCAGACAAGACCACGTGCTAAATTCAGCTCACGGATATTTTCCGGCTCCCTGAAGTGCCTTTCCTTCTGGCCAGTTCACCACTGATCAAAGTTTCTCCTCTGCTCAGATATCCCAAACTGTCCCACAGGCAGCAGGAAGAAGGGATGAGCTGAAGTTCAAACCTGTCTCCACAAATTCTCCCTCTGGAGGGAGGGAAAGTGTCAATCTGGGCTGGACCTGCCAGACAAACCAGAGCTACAACGACCCGTGGGGTTAGAGCTGGCTCTGGGGAACAGCTTGATCTTTTCCAAGAATTTTTTGCCAATATTGCCAGCAGGAGGAATGAGAAGCAAATACAGCAGGACATTTCAGTAGAGAGAAGGACAGTGATGGCAGCCTGGAAGGCTGTTGGTCCCTCTTTTACATTTCCTAAACAAAATATTACTGATTTATATCAAAATATATGTTGTTTTTAATAGTACAGGCGAGACTTTCTCTCCAAAACACTGGAAGGAAAGGACATGAAAATACAAACAATTACCTTAACTTCATATTGTAAAATAGAAATCTGTGAAAAACTGCATCCAGGCAGGAAGGTAAGTCTGTTATGGGATTGTTCACAAGAAAATTTGCCTGTTACGAGAGACAATCCTCAAGCAGAACAAAATCAGCAAATAATTCAGTGGAAATGAGGACTGAGACAGGTGAATTCAAAGGCTGGTCTGAATTTCAGCATCCCTCAGCCAGGCCAGGAAAATGCTGGGAAGAAAAACTTCCAGCATAACTGACACTAATATAATTCTTATTCTTTCTTTCTTTCTTTCTTTCTTAGACTAGTCAATTCATTTGAGGACAGTCACAGTCATGGAGAAAAGCAAAGGTAGAGAGAAGCTATATTAATGGAGGGAAAAATTTCCTGGGGATTTCCCATCATGTATCCCCTCACAAAGAATTATTATTTTTTATTAAGGTTCTTAGTAAAAAATGAAAATGTGAGGATGAAATCAAGCAATTATACAAAATAAGTAAATGCATGCAGCGTNTTCTTCTCTCACAGTGAGAAGACCTCACCACACAGTGTCAGCAGGCCTGTGACAACCTCTGGCTTCTTCCAGGAGTATTTGATTTTCTGACTTCCAAGAAAAAAAAACCCTAATCCTGCATCTCTAGCTGAGACTGCTCATGAGAGGAGACACTGCAGATTTTGGGTTGTTTTGCCCCACACGTGAAATGCAACCAGGCAGGACAGCGAGGAAGCAGCAGCCACTGTAAAATCTCTTTTCCTGGTGTTCATCATCTCCAAGGCTTCACCTGATGGCCACTGGATAGAGGATGAGGAGTTAGCAAGCAGACTACAAACTACAAACTCTGTCTGCAACATTCTTTTGTCACTGCAGCCATAGATATTCAAACATAAATAGGTGATATAAATGCAAGGAAATGTCAGGGACAATGTGTTGAAATCATCTGGAAAAACCCCAGAGCTGCTGCGGCTGATTTTGGCATTAAAAAACCCCCAAAACAAACACTTCTCAAAGGACCTGAGCTATCTGCTGCAAATTAAATGTGAGAGACAAGGGAGAAAGGACCAGGAAGAAATTAGGACAGACAATAACCAACTCCTTCCAAAGGCCAAGAAACAAAACCCAACAAATATGTGAGAAAGATTTACAGGACTAATTTAAAAATTGAAATATTTGAAAATCTAACTAAAGTATACACAAATCAAGACATCATGCTGAAAATGCCTTCATTTCATGTTTCAGCACAGTTAATTTCCTGCCTTTCAAAGGAAGGAGTCTGTCTGAGCAAATGAGTGGCTCTGGGAGCAGAGACATGAAAGGAGCCTTTACATGCATTCCCTGATGTCCAATAAAGGAGGAATCTGTTCTCCAGTCTCCAGTAGGAATATTAGTAGGATTTCACCTTTCCATCTCTTTCTATCAGGTATGTAGGGCCCTGTTATTTCTTCACCTGCTGCTCCAGAATCAAATTTCACTGAGGTGGGTCAAGTATCAAAGTTCTTGGGTCTTTCCTACCTAGGAAAAAACTTTGCAAGGTTTCCATAAAAACCTTTGGGAGGGCTGAAACTATCGGCCTTATAAAAATTATCATTAAAATGACAAGTGGCGTTGTAATAACTCTCACCTTCTTTTCAGTGACTTACTGCCAGTCTTTCAACCCAGACACTTTTGAGAGCTTGTTTGACTGTACAAATAACCAGTGGTCACACCAGGAAGAAACCCCAATGCATTCAAAAAAAAAAAGTTATTTGTACATTTTTTAGAAATCAAACAGACAGCAGGTATGCGCTCCCAAACTCAGGATATTAATAGTGCTGGGTAAAACATCGCGCAGCAGAGAGTGTGCTGCTGCCAAAAACAACCAAGAGGAAAGCCAAGACATCAATTAAACCGCTGGTTTCTCCTGGTGGGATTGTTCTGATTCAAAGCAATCCTGTCAGAATGCATCCACTGTCACAACCAAGGCAAAGCAAACGGAGAAACACGGCTCCAAGTCAGGCTCCCCATTCAGTTTGCTGCTTCAAGCATCCTTGGAGCACTTGGAAATAGCTGGAGCCCAAGGAGAAAGCTGAAGTCCAAGTAAGCAAGTGTAGAGTTTATCTATTGCAGGGGGGAAAAAATTACCTATTTTGCTGATTTCCTTCAAGTATGAAAGCAGGTTTGACTTTGCATTGTTATTGGCAAATGACCTTTAAAAATAAAACACAAGTGACTTTTCCAAGTCATTTGCAGTGTCTATAAAGTGGAAAGATTTGAGATGAATGGCTGCTAACAGGAGATTGGTTTGGGCACTAAGTAAACGTAAGTGGATGGGAAAAAAAAAAACTCCCAGCAGAATGAAAAGAAAAATGGATTATCAGGGAGCCTGACAGGAATAAGGCAATGCCAAGAAAACAAATGAAATGTAATAATGAAATCAAATTTTGTCTGCGATATTTCAGCCTGCACCGAAACAAGGTTTGTTGTGCTTGGCAGTGGACTGCCAGAGAGGGGAAGTGGAGCAGCTTCTCTTCCCTCTGCTCTGGCCTCCATGGCAGCACCAGGAGCAGGGTGTAGTTCCTAGAAGAGTCTTATCTTCCAGCCAAAGACAAACACTGGGGGTCTTCAAACTTGGTCGGATTTCATTCCAGACTTGATCAGAGTTCATTCCAAGTGCTCCCCTGTTCCCTCAGCAGCATCGACCTTGCAGGAGGCTGCTCTTGGCCGTGAGGGATGGGATGGTTGGGATGGTTGGCCATGGAGTGGTTGGGATGGTTGGCCATGGGATGGTTGGGATGGTTGGCCATGGGATGGTTGGGATGGTTGGCCATGGAGTGGTTGGGATGGTTGGCCATGGGGTGGTTGGGATGGTTGGCCATGGGATGGTTGGCCATGGAGTGGTTGGGGTGGTTGGCCATGGGATGGTGGCTCAGCTGGCACATGCGTCCTTGGTGGACCCAAAAATCTCCATCCACCAGCAGCAAAGCAGAAGAGTTACTCTCTGAGCACCGCAAGGGTCAGCACATGAAAAAGATCCTGCCATTTCAAAAATCCAGGCACTGCCATGATGGGGAAAAGCCAACCCCAAACCAGATGGCTTCAACTGGTTTGAGTCCATTTTTGGCCTGGAGACACAAAAGGGCCACAAGTTAGACCACAACTGTGGGGGCTTTTATCTTCCTTTCTTCTGTTAGAGCTGGGATTAAATGCTTGGGAGAGGCAGTTTTTGTGTTCAGACTCAGATGTTTATTAATTCTTATCTCTGTTACAGTCTCACAAACTGTTCTAGCTAACAAAGTGGAAAATGGCTCTGTCTCTATCTCTCTACAAGGCCTTTTAAGCGCAAATTCTCCAATTATGAAATGACATCTAAATTATTTTTACTTTTAACCCAAGAACCAAACACCCATGGCCCACAATGTGGATTTTTCTATCCAATTACAAAACACCACCCAGAGCCATGGAGAAGAAGGTGAAAAAGAAGGACTCAGCCTCTGCCCTAAAACCTCCATCTTGCTTTATATCTATTACTATATTCTAAACCCTTAAACTCTAAGTTTTGCACCCTGTGATATCACACACTTCTATTCAAACTCCACACCCACAATCCCAGGGCTGTCACTCAATTTTGGGAGCCTTTTCCACAGCCTCAGGTCCAATGCAGTGTTTGCCTGGGGGTCAGTGCCTGTGAGCACAGACAGTCTGGAATTCCCAGTGCCCGGGGCTCCAACACCCACCAGCCTGCAAGGACTTCCCAGAGTGGAGCACCCAGGAAAGTCTGGCCTTACAAGGAGCTGTGCCACAGCTTTTCCTGGACAAGAGGCAGACCAGCAGCAGAGACAGCTGAGAGCAGCCACAGGGCACGGGCTGCAGATAAGGGACATATTTTAAGTGCTGCACTGAAAATACATGACCTTGCTATTGCCAGGAAGGAAAGGCCTGATCCCACCCTCCCCTCAGAGTCAATTGAACGATCTCAGACCTTGCAGGATCATCAAAATGAAAAAAGGCAAAAAGGTTTAGCTGTATCCTTTCCTCTGCCACTTTAAGCACAAGGATGCTGTGACAAGACACCCACTCTCAGAGGTTTTTAATCCTCCTATTTATTCTATCTATGATTGCTTATATAATTATGTATAATATATATAGTTGTCTAATCCTTAGAGGGCATGGCAAGTCTCTCGAACACAGGCAGAGCAGTCACACTGTCTTTCAGGGAGCATTTTTTTTCCCCTCGTGAAGAACAATCTATTGCCTCAACAAAAGAAATGTAGAAATCTGCATATCTCTAAATTTGTTCAAAGGAATGTTTTCATTTTTTTTTTCCTCTTTTCAAAATTCAGACTTGAAATGTGAGCAGTGAGGCATTTGTCTTGCCTAAGTCAAGCTGTCATATTTTATAATTATTTGTTGTGTATTTATAAGGCAAACTGTTAGAGATCTTTCAGTTAATACTGTGTTTATCAGCAGATCTGAGTGAGAACACTGAGACGTGCCTTTCTTTCCTCTGTTGAGGTGAGATGGACTGAGAGCTTCTGCTAAAGGTCCCAGAGCAGTGATTCAGGCTGGCAAGAGATTTTTCACCCCTCTCAGCGCTCTGGATCATGCAAGGCTCATGAGCTCCTTGATTCTTACCAAGAATTAAGACTGTGGGGTTGTGGCAGTGGCTGGCACTGACAGACAATTCAGCTGCCCACAGCACAAATGAGATTTGGCTTTGCAGTTTGGAAGAGCTCAGCTGAGGCATCAGTTGTTCTCCAGTGGTGCTGAGGATAGATAATGCTCTCCTCATCCCTTGTACAGGGAGGGCTCTCGCACCACCCTTTCACCAGAATTATGTGGTTTTGACCTAATGTGTTACAATTAGGCACTAATAACACCTCAGGGACTAACACAGTTAGTTAGGCTCATTTAACCTCTATATTATATTATATTACATTATTATAGCCGTACTCTTCCCTTTCTTCCCTAAAGGCACTCTGTAAGACAACCAAGTGCACTTGCTTTATTTACAAAACAAAACTGAAAAGGTTCATGTGTCAAACATGATCCTGCTCAGGGAAAGGAGGATGTTTTTGTTTGTCTTGGCAATGAAACAAGACTAATGGTTTTGTGCATGCTGGACCCCACAAGCAAAAGCCAAGAAGCCGAAGACGCTTCAGGAACATCAAGAAAAGCTGGAGATTACCAAAGGTCAGCAGATATTTGCAATGGTTCCAGGAAAGAGGGAGGGTTCTGACATTATTCAGTAAAATGGAATCTAACCTGAATTTTTTCCTCATTTTGGCACAAAACCTACCTGGTTTGCAGCTGGTTTAGTGAAGACAGGCGGGAAAAGCTGTGATTTGAAAAAGGACTTTGTTTATCCTCGGGCAGGAATTTCCATACATCCCTGGCTATTAGATTTCACTCTGCAGTGGGAAACAAAGCTCAGTGTGTCTTCTGAAGCCCATGGTGATGGGCACCAGAAATGGAACTGCTCATGGTTTAGCTTTGCTGGTTTTTTTTCTTGCTCCATCATGTACCTTAACTCAGGATTTAATGTTTTGCCTCACTCCAAGACACAGCATTGATCAACATCTCCTACTGGCATGAAGCTCTCTGCAGATCTTGGACATGACCGCTAGAGAATTTCATGCATATTTTGCAACAGTTTGAAAAATTAATTTAAAATCAAAATCAATAAAGGCTCTGGGGTTTGGGTGTGAACCACATGAAGCACCTGGACACCCAGTGGATGAGTTGGGGTATGAACAGACATTAGACGAGGTTATGAGTGCCTTGCACAGAGGAAAAGTCTTTAGACAAAAAAAATCACATCAGTTACAACACAGTGCAAGGCAAGGGATTTGCCATCCAACCCTTTAAAAGAGGCAGGCAGGTTTTATGCAGTTAGTATTAAATATCACTGTGACCGTGACACTCTAAATCACAGCAGTACTCGTGTAAGTCCCCAACTAAATTTTGGTTAACTAAGAAAAGCAATATCCTCTAATCCTCCAGAGAACCTGTATTTGGCTGATCTGATAAAGAAAGGCAAGTTTTCTAACACCTGCTGGGAGTCACTCGCAAGTGAAACTTGCATTTCAGGGAAACTGAGAGGAAGGTAAAAAAGTGGCAACATTCTTGCAAAAATTTTAAGGTTTTTTTTCTGCAGCAGAGGCAGTAAGCGAAAATGGTAGTTTAGGTTCTGATTCCCGATCAAAGGATTATGGAATTTAAACTGTTACATCAAATCTCCCGCAGAGAGAGAGAGGAAGGGGATAAAGACACAAGTAATCGCTGGGGATTGCACACGCTCCTCCTCCCCTTTGCCTCGATTCCTTACATCCACCATGTTCAAGAGATTACACTGTCCATGCATCTTTCAATCCTCCACTAATAAACATTAACTCACTAATCAATCCCAGCCAGCAGCTGATGTCTCCAGGATTTTATGTCCCTGCAGCCTTTGTGAAAAGCGGCATCTGGCTGGAGGAATGCAGCCCAGAAATTGTTCTTGCTCTCTGCCACAGCCGTGCTTTGGCAGCAGCTGGCAACCTGTCAGCCGGCTGCCTAACGAGCATGGATGTCACTTGTCACTACCTACAGGAATCATCAATGACAGGGCAGAAACTGCCCGGAAAGGAAACAGGACAGGAACCAGATTCATGTAGGAAACGGGGTTTAATTAGTTCTTCTGCTCGTTGAGCACCTTGTTTTACAGGACGTTGACGTGCTTGTGGGGTGTCCTGTCTCCTGAGCAGTCAGGGGAAAAGGGACAAGAGAATTGACAAGAGACAGGGAGTGCAAATGTGAAGTTGTGATGCCCAGCTCTGCTGACCAGTTCCTGAAGGATGGGTGATGGCCCATTGATGAGGAAATAAGGAAAGAGCTAACACCTATTTGTTTTTCCAAGCACTGGTTTCCCTTGAAAGAATGAAAGTACATAATTTAAACAAGGGCTGTACAGAGGACA
The DNA here is from genome assembly GCA_008694505.1 of Cyanoderma ruficeps. NCBI lineage: Eukaryota > Metazoa > Chordata > Aves > Passeriformes > Timaliidae > Cyanoderma > Cyanoderma ruficeps. The sequence continues at coordinate 8,878,127 of VZDJ01000052.1, forward strand.
AGTTTTATTTGCTTATTTTTGTGGGTTTGTGGGGTTTTTTTCCTTGAGTGATATGTTTAGGATGCGACTTTTTAATACCTTATTTATTGTAATGAGAGCCCAGGTGACCAGACATTTTCATGGGCAGGAATTTTGATGCTTGCCTGGAAGGAACAGATTGGAGGAGTCTCACAGCAGCATAATTGCCTTTACAGGGCAGGCATTTCACAGTTCATTTGCCCATCGTCTCAGTGGCAAAACTGGGGGAAAATAGAGTGATAAGCAATCAACCTGTAAATGTGCCAGCCCTGGGTCAAAACGGGGGATAGAGCAAATTCATGGGAGGGATTCAAGAACATGTGAAATACCCAGCAGTGGTTTGTTTGTTTTGTTTTTTTTTTTCTGTGCAAGCAGAGACCATATCAAAAATACTTTTGACTCAATGAAATGCTTTTTAACAAAAGCTTTGGTGTGAGTGATCAGAAAAACCAGCTGTGTTTAGTTATGGTCCAACATCCACCATCTGATTTAGAAGGATGCTGTGTGCCTCATGTCCCTTCTGTCTTTAAAGGACCCTCAGTCAGGGTTTTCCTCCCATGTGATCCCAGGCTGTACCTCAGGAAGAAAAGGGACAAAGTTACTCCTCAGCCTGTGAATCAGCTGTGCCTTGACCCTGGTTCAAACTCTTGCATTTGGATCATTAAATAGTTTCCCCCTTGACAGGCTGATTTTTGGGGTAGCAGGGAACGTGTGTCACTGTATCATAGCACAGGACAGGAATTCTTTAGGTGAGGATCTCTTTATAAAGTTCAGGGGGCCGTCAGAGTGAGCAGGCACCAGTCACAACACCACTATTTATCCTACACAGCATCAAACAAACAAACAAACAAATAAACAAAAAAAGTGTTGATTGTTTGGCTTTTCTTTTTCTCTTCTGTGGGAATCCACACATTGGGAGGGGTTTGCATACATTATCTGTTTCTTATTAAATTATATCTTACTTAAAGATCTTACTATCTGACTTTAATACTTGAAGAATTATATCTTTAAGTAATTGAAAATAACTTCTCTTGCTTCATTTGCCTACTGTTCTGTGGTTTGGGTTTTTTTTCCCCTGTATGTGCCAGAATATTCATTTTGCCCGTGGTAAGAACATTCATTTGCCCACATTGGCCCCTCTTGGGAAGAAAGGTACATCTACTGTCACACAAAGAAGCTTTTTGACCTTTGCCCATGCAAGTCCAGCAAGCAATTAATGGTTTAATAATCCACGGTGGCCCACAGTCCTTGCTGAGGAACAAACACTACTGCCCTGACAACCAGGTAGGGCTGATGCTCAGAATCATTACAAGGCAAACAGAGCAGAATTAAATTCCTGAGGGGCTGAGGGAAGGCTCCAGTCAGGAGCATGATCCCATGCAATCCTGGCTGTGTGACAGAAGCCAGAGCAGGCTCTGACAGGCAGGGCACAGCAAGGATGCCCAAAGCAGGGCAGCCAGGCAACCTCTGCACAGCACAGTCACCTGGGTGCCTCGCCCACCCGTGGGTGCACCACTGCTTGGAGCCTTTGGGATGGAAATGCAAATGCCAGCCACCTGTCAGCAGCTCCTTCAGTGAGGCAGGGCAAGGGGGGGTTCCTTAAAGCAGAATTTTTAACCTTAAAAAAACCCAAACTCACCGACAGCCTAATAGTGCACTAGGATTGAAATAGATGGTGATCTCAAAACACACAGGGAAGATTAATGAGTTGCACACAGCCTAGGGAGGAGGCAGGGAACCAGAGAGGAGGCAGAGGAGATGGATGCCAGAGGGATGGAGTGAGCAGAGCTCGCAGTGCAGTGCAGGTGGCTCAGGGGTTGATCCACAGGGAAGATGTGAAGGGAACTGGACAGTCCCTGGCTTTGGCACAGGACAAAAACAAAACAAAACAAAACCAACCCAGAGAGCTGCAGGAGGAACCTGTAGCCTTGGTTCATGCCTGAGGCATTTTGGTTTTCTGAAATTCTTTTCCCAAGAAATTTTCTGTAAACAAGAGACGTGTTTTTGTAGCTGTAACCTTGTTTTCATTCCTTTCCCTATGAGGGACTTCTCCTTGATGTCCCTCTGGCCTGACCAATGTGAGTGAAGAGGTTTGTCTTTGTGTCACCAATGGAATTGGTCTGTGTAGAATAGTATATAAGGGAGACACAGCCCAAAAATAAAAAAAGTAATTTTCAGCCTTCTGAAGTTCCAAGTCTGTGTCACTGTAGTGTAAAAGAGCATCAGGAACCTGCCAGGCAGAGACAAGGAGGTCCTGATGCATGGACAACTCCAATGTTTACATCCATCCCTGCCCCATGTGGACCCTCCTCAAATGTTTTATTACTCGTTACAATCTCTGCTATTTTGTCTTGCATAGACAACACAGAAGAGTCAGTAACAATCCTACATCGTGGCTGTTACTGGCCATAAGCTGTTTCAGTGTTGTTCTGTATTTTATCTCAAGGTTATAAGTACGTGATAGTTTACAAAGGTGTTATCTCAGCTTTCTAAAACAATTAGTGCTGATATGTTGATTACATGATGTAAATTTGTTAATTTTAACATCTTTTTCTAATTATCCAGGAGACAAGTGCCACTTCAAGACCTTTCCTTTTTATTTTCTAGCTGCTCAAGCATTTCATAACTGCTACTGTTAAAAGCCTTGTTTAAAAAATGTGTTAAGGGACGTGACTCCAGTTTAGAGCCTGAGCCCTGGCCAGGCCCTGACTCTACCTGGACAGATGTTTTGCCAACAAGCCCAGATGTTTTCTGCGTCAAAACCAGATCCAAGTTGCCTTGACTTGGCAATTTGACCCTATAAATACGACAGTGATCTTTGGAGTGAGCCTGATCACCTCGCCCAGGAGAGGATGCCCAGCTAAAGCCCCAGCGTGCTGAAACTTTGCTGCATATTTCGGAGGAGCTGGCAGGGGGGTTTTGTGAGTTCTGATGCACATTTGAAGTCAGGGATATCATCATGCACATTTAGTTATGGGTTTACATCCCTGCACTTGAAAATCTTCCCAGGCCTGCTAAGCACTCTGGCTGAGCTGGCAATGTTCGAGTTTGCAAACTGTGAGGGGAAACTGGAGCTGAAACCAAACCAAGCTGTATTTGGGAGCATTTTGGTTGGCTGTAATCATGGTCTGCAGGGACAGTTGGGACACCAGCCCTCGTAAGGGGCAGTGTGGAAACTCCTCTCACCCTGTTTCAGCTTTAATTCATCCCGTGACTTCCTTCTTGTTACTGGAGTCCACTCACTGCCAAGGGGGTTTGGATCCACCCCTTGTGTGAGTGAGCACAGTTACAGCATGAAAGCCATGCATGAAAAGCGTATTTATAATATCCGTGTTAAAAATCCAAAGTATCAGTAATATTTAGGTCAATAAAATTTGCCAGCGTAGCAGAGTGCCAACAAATTCCTCCGGTCCAAGGTGGCACTAGATGGGAGAACTGGCAGGAGGAAGAGAGGAAGCTTTTAGGAGGGCAAAATAAAACAATGGCAAAGGTCACCCCTACCACACTCAACGGTGCCGTGCTCAGGTTTCCTCTCTGCTCTCGCAGATTTTCCAAAGGTCAAAAGCTGCCTGATCACCACCAAAACCAAACACAGGGAGATGGAAATACAGTGTGTGCAAATAATAATATAGATAAGGCAACAGGACATAATGAAGGCAATAAATCAAGGCAACAGGAAAAACGCTGTGAATTTCATATTAAAGAGCACTTCTCTCTGCATTGAAGGCCAGGCTTTGAGCTGGCTTGAGCAGGCAGTACCCTAACTGTGATTCATGCCAGCCCTGGCTTCAGGGGACCAGCCTTCACCGAGGGCTCAAACAAAGCTGCCCCAGGCAGAAAAGATGCAGAAATGATGCCCATGGCACCCAGTCCCTCAGAGGAGTCACTGGAATCCAAAATTTCCTCTCAAAAAAGCCAAGCCTGGGGGCATCCAGCGTGAGTCTCCTACCTTGGCCCTCCCTTCTCACCTGGGGAGCAGGGGAAGGTCGTGAGTTCCATCTTCACTTGGGGAACCATTATATGTTGCTTTTTATCTTCTTTTCTGTCAGAGTCAGGATTGAATGCTCAAGAGATGGATTTTGTGTTCAGACTAAGATGTTTATTAATTCTTATGTATAGTACAGTCTCATCAGGTGTGAGTTCTGGCTAACAAACTAAAAAATGGCCCCTATCTCTTTCTTTACAAGGCCTTTTAAGGATAAACTGTCCAATTAAGAAATGACACCTCAATTATTTTTACTTTTAACCCAATAACCAACCACCTGTGGCCCACAATGTGGATTTTTCTGTCCAATTACAAAATACCACCCAGAGCCATAGAGAAGAAGGTGAAAAAGAAGGACTCAGCCCATGCCCTAAAACCTCCATCTTGCTTTATATCTATTACTATATTCTATACCCTTAAACTCTAAGTTTCCCACCCTGTGATCTCACACACTTCTATCTAAACTCCACACCCACAATCCCAGGGCTGTCACTCAATTTTGGGAGCCTTTTCCACGGCCTCAGGTCCAATGCAGTGTTTGCTTGGGGGTCAGTGTCTGTGAGCACAGACAGTCTGGAATTCCCCAGGGTTCCAAGAGTGAAGCAAGCTGTGAGGTGATGTTTCATTTCTGTTATTTCCTGCACCTAGAGCAGGAAGACCCAAGTTTGTGCTTGTGATCTCCAAGCACGCAGGACTGCAATGTAAATAATGAATTAGCAAAACAATGCAGATTGCAGGCAGTGCTTTAGGCTCCAGTCAGCTAATATAGCAAACGTGAATTTTTCATAAGAACATAACAATCCCACCAGTCTATAATATCCTTTCCTCACTTTATTTTTTTTTTTTCCTGCCGGAAAGGTACGAATATCTACAAATCACTTTCAATCATCATCACTTTCTGAAGGATTTTTTATTACCTCTAGCCATGACTCATAAGAGTGGGAAACAAATTACTCCTGCTCCAAGTATAAACAGTGACGGTTCAAAATGCCTTCAGTTTCTGTCTCCTGAACTGTCTGCCTCTCAATCAATTGGAAAATATCAGAACATATTTACTCTGAACAGTAACAGATGTTTTCATCTCAAGTTAAATTTAAACTCAGCATCAATCTCCCAGAGAGAAATGAGATAACACAGGATCTCGTTCAGACTTTTAGATATGCTGAACCAAACCCTGCATAAACCAGCTCAGAGCTGAGGCTTGGCTACACCTTGCCAGTTTAACTCAATCTGTAGCACTGCTGTTAAGGAAGATTTCCTGTCTGACCATTCAGGACCACCCTGGCAGTCACCCTCTCACCACCCCAGACTTTCACTGCTGGCACCAAAGCTGAGCTGGGATTTGCTCTGTATTTAAGGAAGATGCCCCTCAGTCTAGGAATAATCTGATTTTCATACTCCTAAAGTATTACAGTTGGGAATTTTGTCACCAGGGAGCAAAACCATTTGAACCCTGAAACTGCACAGAAAAAGTTGGCTTTCTTGCTTCTTGTCTAGCAGTTTTCTACTTCACAGCATTTTTTGAAAGCACCCTATAGTATCCCTACTCCCAGGGCAACAGGGACATCATTGCCAATGCCATAGTTGCCATAGTTGCCATCAGCTCCAAAGTGATGCCTTGGGAAGGCTGACCTGGAAAGGAGACTGCACAGAGCCAGAGAATAAAGTAGGGATTTATTAAAAGGCCTCCAGGATGCACCTTGGGCAGGACAGGGCCTGGCCAGGCCTACACACAAGGTGGACACAAAATGGCTGACCCGTCATGAGGCCTCACATTTTTATAAGTTTTGGTTCATTTGCATCTTGGGGTTGAATTGTCCAATTCCAGCTCCAGGCTGTGAGGTCCCATCCTTCTTGTTCCTCCCTCCAGCCCACCCTTGTTTGTGCTTTTGGGGCTGAAAGTTGTCCTTGGTGTGCAGCAGGAAAAGGATTTGTTTTGTGTCCCTGCTGTGTGCAGAGCTGAGTGACACTGAGTGTGAGCCCAGACCTGCCCCCCTGAGCAGCACAGAATCTGAAATACATGAAAACTAAAACTTAAGGCATCATGGTACCTCTTGAGGAGGAAGATGATGAGCTGCTTCTGGGAAAGGTTTATCTTTTTTTTGAGGCCCTAGCATTGTGTTTTCTCTTCACTGTTTCTTCCTGACTGTGCCAAGTTGTTGTTAGGATGAGGACGGTCAAAATTTGGACACAAAACTTTAGACCAAGGTGATCAAGTGAGCCCCCAGCTAGTTTGGCTCCACAACTCCAAGTTTCCAGTGGGCCTGGCTGCTGGAACCCTGGGCACTGAGGATTTCAGACTGTCTGTGCTCACAGGCACTGACCCCCAAGCAAACACTGCATTGAACCTGAGGCCGTGGAAAAGGCTCCCAAAATTGAGTGACAGCCCTGGGATTGTGGGTGTGGAGTTGGAATAGAAGTGTTTGGAATATCACAGGGAGCAAAACTTAGAGTTTAAGGGTTTTAGAATATAGTAGTAATATATATAAAACAAGATAGAAGGTTTTATGGCAGAGGCTGAGTCCTTCTTTTTCACCTTCTTCTCCATGGGTGTTGATGGGCTTTTGTAATTGGACAGAAAAATCCACATTGTGGGCCACAGGTGGTTGGTTATTGGGTTAAAAGTAAAAATAATTGAGGTGTCATTTCATAATTGGAGAATCTGTGCTTAAAAGGCCTTGCAGAGAGATAAGAGACAGAGCCATTTTCTACTTTGTTAGCTTGAACTCACAGCTTGTTAGACTGTAACATAGATAAGAATTAATAAATATCTGAGTCCAAACAAGAAACAACTGTCTCTTGAGCATTCAATCCTCACTCTTACAGAAAAGAAGATATAAAACCAACATTTAATGGTGCCCCATGTGAGGATGGAACTCACAACCCTTGGGGAATAACCAGCTTTGCATTCCTGATGGAGGGAGCCCCAGGATGAGGGAGCACAGCTCCTGTTCAATATCCTGGCTGCAGTGGGGGATTTATCAGTTTCTGGGTTTCTGTCACTGCAAACTCCTCAAAACATCCACAGGTCAGGGCAGAGAGACACTGCATGCACGCATCACCTCCAGTGGCTTGGAAAATTTCTGTGGCTTTATGCATAGTGCCAGGATTTGCAAAGAATTTGGGGATTGACGTGCTCCTGAAAATCTTGTCAGTTCCACCGAGGGGTTGGTTACATAATTCAGATAAATGCCAAGCTCCCTTCCCTGCATTTTCAGGATTAAACCTGTCTGTTCAGTCACTGCAATTTTTTCTGTATTTTTCCTTCAAGCTAATTGTTTCAAGCAGAGAGATCACTTGTTATCAAAGCAAAAAAGCAATCTTATTTTACCGAGTGAAGTATAATTTCAATTTGCTATTTGCCACTTTTCCTTATTTTTTGGCTTTAAAGTCTTCCATTTTGGGGGAAGAAAGATTTCACACAGCACTAGAAGGAGCACTGGTGGTTTCCTAACTGCACTTAACCATGCTGGGGGCCACTTTTCCTTATTTTTTGGCTTTAAAGTCTTCCATTTTGGGGGAAGAAACATTTCACACAGCACTAGAAGGAACACTGGTGGTTTCCTAACTGCACCTAACCATGCTGGGGTAAGATGAAAAAATTTCATCGCAAAAATGCCACTGCTTGTGAGGTAGGCTGTAGTCACATTGTTTTAGATTAAGTATCTGGGAGGACAAGAAATTAATAACTGGCAAAGCTTTATTGCAGCCACTGCGCTGCTGCAAAGTACCAGAGTGCAAAGACGTCTGCCAGTGGCACATCCTGGGCTGCTTTCAGCAGGAAAAACCAACATTTCTGGTTTGCAGAGTCTCCCTGGAGACTCTGTGATGGAAGGACTCTTCCCAGATGGCATTCCCAGTGCCCTGGATGTGCTGTGCCTGGCTCTCAGCACAAGCTGGGTGAACAAGCCCTCACCAAAAAGAAATTTTCGTGGCAACACGGCTTCTGTTTGATAGCAGGTGATGAATTGACAGAGTCTTACACGTGGCCAGAGTGTAAAAAGCTCTGTGAAGATGTATCAAGCCTGAAAGTTGACCTGCAACCTCCCAGAGTGGCTCAATAATAGCAAAACAACTTCTCTGGACATGCTTGGTGGTAGAAAAGGGTTTAATAATGACAAAAATAACAAACAGTATCAAACAAAAGAAATGTAAGTTGAATACATTGCAAGGAACAGCCTTGCACTGCTAAGGCAGTCCAAAAAAGCATTTGAGCAGTTCTGTGCAGTCCTTTAAGTTTTGGATGGTCCAGGTGGGATTTTTGGCACCTTGCCCAATGAAACTGGCAATTTGAGGTCCAGGTCCAGGTGTCCCACCAGTATCTCTGCTTGTGACCAGACCAGTTACTGGGAAAAGGACATCAAAGTTTCTGGGTCCTTTCCCTTATCAGAGCAGCAAGGGGTGAGTGTTAAACCCCTCCTCATATGGGAACACCCACTGAGGTGGGGGTGCATTACTGCAATGAATGGGATTGTTCTCCTGTAAGGAAATTGTGTAAAAACTCCAATTTCTGAGCTGATGGGAGCTCTCCGTGGGTGGGGTCTGCAGGACACGCTGTGCCCTCATCAGAGACCAGCTTGGTGCCACACAGATGGGAGCTCATCACCTCCACCATCCTCTCCTTTGCAGCTAAAAATTGAAATTATAACCTCAATTACACTTCCCAGCACCCAAGTGCTTCTCTGAGCGGGGTCACAATGAAGCAGCACCTCCTGGTGCACATTCCTTGTGGGAACATTTGGATGCTGCAGTCCTGGCTGGCTGCAAGCTCAGCCCTCAGACCTCACCAAGAAACCAACTCTTCTCCTGGAGAGGTTGCCTTCTTCATCCGTGCCTTCCATGCTCTGGCAAAGCAAACTCCAAATTAATAGATAAAAATAAGGCATTGAGAAAAAAAAAAAAGGTTAAAAAAAAAAAATTATGACTAATGTTTTCAGGATTTTTTTTTTAAAGGGTTTCTGGAAACCAAGAGAAAGTTGCCTTGGCAACATTGTTTTCTGTTCCTCCTGTGCTCACTGTTTTCTTGTGTGCCTGTTTCTCTAGCTTACATTTCTGACAGTACACACAATAAATGCAGCTCTGGGAAGGAAATCAGCACTCAGCCAAAAAAAGGCCTTTCTTCCTTCTCACACCACCAGGGTGGAACAGTCCCATCTATGATTAACAGCAGTCAATTACCAAAGCTAATTTAGAAATTTTCAGTGCTGAAAAGACTTTATATCCATTAAAAAAAAGATAGAAATGTTCTGAATAGCTTCCGTAGGACAGACAACTCGGATTAAGTGGGAGGGGTAAGCACTGCTCTGAGCCTTTTTTTTGACTGAGTATGAGCCCAAAAGGAGCTATTACCTCGATGTAAATGCCAATTTTCATTAAGCAAACAGAAAGTAGCGTAGCAGCTATGAGGTAACTGGGATATAATTCAAGCTGACAGCTTTGAAATCTCTTCCCTTTGGTCAGATCTCATTGAATTTGGCAAATGGATTCAAGAGCTGTGAACTTGCAGGTGAACAGGAAGGGAAAAAGTCATTATGTCCTCTTGCTTCGCCCCACTAAGAACTGTACTAAAAATGTAAAAGGGTGTTTAGGAAGACCAATCACCCCTGTTCAAGTTTTTTAAACTTTCTGTACATCATGAAAAAATGGTTTAATAATATATGAAAGTAAAAACTATAACTTAAATGTGACTGGAGTACTTCTCGAGATCCATTCTCTGCACAGGGCTGTCTTCTCCGTCACACCTCACGGAATGCATTGACTTCCAGCTAATTCCCAAAATTAATATTGATGACCACAGAACTATATTCCTACCACATTCACACAGATGTTTTAGTCAAAAGGCCCCCTCTGTCTTCTTCTCAACGACTCTCTCATCTGTAAGTCTGTGATCCCCTCACCCTGCCAGGCAAGGTGCAGGGGAGCTTCACGAGGACAGATCTCAGTGTCACCAATGTTGTGTCCCTTCCAAGACAATTCCTGGCTCAGCAGCTTTCAGCTCGCCAGGCACCATCTGGGAATACCATGCTGCTTTGATAAATAAGTCTTGGAAATTCTTGAAATTATCTTCTAGTTCTTATTTCACCATTTACGCTGTTTCTTCCTTGCTCGCCTTCCCAACAAAAAATTACACAGTGCTTCCCCAGCAGTTTACATATTGGATTGCAATTCTTAGGAATAATTTTGGGGAGCATCCACCTCCACAACCAATAGGGTGCCAATCATATCAAGAAGGGAGAATATATGGGGCAAGGGAGTCAACACCAGCCGAGCTTCACAATATGGGGACGAGCATCAGCACAAAGCTCAGAGCTGCTCCAAGGCTCTGGGCTAAAGTGTGACCTGGCAGCTGGAATGTCTTCCAGGTTCATGTCTTTCCAAGCCAGGAGATGGATTGCCTTTAACAACTTCAGTGCTTCTTCCTTCTTCCCTTGATGTAGCCCACGTTTCGGAGTTCAAAAACATTTATTGCTCTCTGTAATTACTTACCGAGAGGCAACTGACAGCATGTTGACATAATTTTGCCAGAATTAAAGCCTTTAGATTTTCTGAGAAAACACTTAAAACCGTAGACTGCCAAATATCCTGGGGTTTCATATATCTAAAACTCTTATTTTATACAAAGCTTAAGGTGTAGAGTTCCTTTGCCTTGAAATTTTCCAATACCTTCGCGTGACCTTGCCTGGGGGAAAGAAAAAGGAACAGAAAAGTTAATTCGAAACAGCCTCAGTCATCACAGATATGTTCATTTCCCTGCTTCCTTTGGCACTGACGGGTCTGGCAAAGTTCCCCATCAGAGCAAACAGAGCCATCGCAGGATCTTGTTGGTGATGTACAGCTCCAGACCTACTGTGGTGGCTGTCAGGGGCAGATCATCTGAGTGTTTCTGTCTGAACAGAGAGAGAGCTTGTGCTTCTCCCGTGCTGGGCTTTGCTATCACAGCAGCCAGGCTCAGGCTGAGGTGGGGACAGGCTGATGAGCCCTGAGACCAGCAATTCTCTCCTGCATTTCTTGGGCCCCATCACTCCGTGGGAAATTTCCCTCAGAGATAAGCACAGCCCCTCAGGTTAAACTCTGACGACGCACAGAAGAGCAAACTTGCCATCAAGAAAGGCAGGATTTCCAGGTCTTGGAGCATGGCTAGGACAGATCAAACCAGCCAGACAGGACCTTGGTCAGACCAGTAACAAGAGAGACCACAGGGATGAACGTGTATGTGGACAAGAGCAGGTCCAAAACATGATGGAGGAGAAAAAGTGGTGCTGGACTGGAAAAATACATGGAGCCTGATGCCTGGTTCCACATTCACCCTTCTGTGCCTCACCCTCTGAGAGCCCCTGGGGGACACCAGCCTTAACAGAGGACCTGCAAACACAAACCACCATCCCTTTCCAGGCAATGCACGTGATGACCATCCTGAGAAATGCCTGTGGATCCACAGACCCCCCCTGCACTCACTGCTCCTACTGGGACGTGTGGATGTTCCATTCCCAAGTGCCATCAAGCTGGTGAGTTGCCAGATGATTTGTGAACACTTTTGACAAGGAAAAGGCCTTGTCAAGCCTTGGCAAGCCTCTAAAGGAGGGGAATGATGCCTTAAGTTTTGGCTTTCATGTTTTCAGATTCTGTGCTGCCCAGGGGTGCAGGTCTGAGCTCACACTCAGTGCTGGTGATCTCTCTTCACAGAGCAGGGACACAAAACAAATCCTTTTCCTGCTGCACACCAAGGACAGCTTTCAGCCCCAAAAGCACAAACAAGGGTGGGCTGAAGGGAGGAACAAGAAGGATGGGACCTCACAACCTGGAGCTGGAATTGGGACAATTCAACCCCAAGATGCAAATGGACCAAAACTTATAAAAATGTAAGACCTTGTGACCATTCAGCCATTTTGTGACCATTTTGGGTCCACCTTGGGTGTGTAGGCATGGTCAGGCCCTGTCCTGCCCAAGGTGGATCCTGAAGGCCTTTCAATAAATCCCTACTTTATTCTCTGGCTCTGTGCAGTCTCCTTTCCAGGTCAGCCTTCCCAAGGCATCAACCTCACCCCACTGCTCAGATTAGTTGGCATTTTTGGGGTTTGCCACCAGAGTTTTGCCATTCCTGCTTCATCATTTGCACCACCTTCCTTACACTTTCAAATTACAGCTCAAAACCCTTCCACAATAGATGGTATAAACACGGTTTTGAGCAACAGTGGTGGTTCAGCTTTCAATTAACATTCCTCCCCACCCCAAAGCTGGCAGGGAGTCTGCAGAAAGCCTTTGGCCTTTGGAATAATGAGTCCGTGTGTTTTATTTGCAAAATAAAACAATGTGGATGCTTATATAAATGAATATATGCATGATATAATAAATAATATAGCATAAATACAATAAACAGCATAGCACAAATAACAAAATAAATATAATATAAATAATATTGCAATAAAACTGTGGATGCTTCTGGTTGGATTTGCAAAGCCCAAGGAGTGGATGTGGATGATTCAGAAGTCACCCAGCCCTCTGAGGAGCCCTGTGGGTCACAAATGAAACAGGCATAGTGGGGCATCAGAAGTGCCTGCCTTGGCACAATCAAGCATTAAGTGATTGGCACTGAAAAATTGGAGTTTCAGTTAAGTGGTGTTTTGCAAAAAA
>VZDJ01000052.1:8890768-8908606 GCA_008694505.1 Cyanoderma ruficeps
AAAAAAAGTCTGGTTTCCAGCTAAACGCATCGAGCCTTCAACCAAAGCCAAAGTCTAATATCTGAGAGCTAAATGGGAGCCAAAAGTTGGTAATAAAACATTGAGACTCGTTTTGGACAGATTGTACTATGACTTCATTTTAAACCAAGACCTCCTGCATCCCGAGAGGAAGGCAATTTGAGTGGCTTATGCACTCAGAGAATAACAAATTGGGATGTTTTGTACCTCCCTCAGCAGCTTTTTCTGCTGGAACAGGGCTTCCAGTTCCAGCTGTACCCACTCAGGAGCCTTAGGTGAGAAAACACTGGCGGGGGTTTTCACAGATTCAAAGGCATCCACATCACCTACCCTGCACTGCTTCCCACCTCCTTCCTCTGAAGGTGCAGACACCAAGTCAGCATGAAGGCTCATCTTCTCCTCCCGAGAAAATCAGCTTTATCCCCAGCCTGGTGGAGATCCCTTCTCCCTGCACTTTCCCCTCAGGATCTCTGGCGACTGAGATGCCAAGGCTCCCAAAGTTCCAAGGAGTGCTCCCTGACATCACTGGCAAACCTGTGTGTTCCACAAGCAGAACCAGAGTGTGAGGAGAGCTGAGGATCCATCACACCACCGTGGATGTTTCCAGAATTAACATCCTGGTTGTTGGAACCTTTCCCATAGATATTTCTGCTCCTCTTCACCTTCAGGACTCATTAATTCCTTTAGGAATTAAATTACAACAGTACCCAAAAGCATTGAAAAATGCATGTGTATAAAGAACCCTTTTTTTTTTCCTATTTCTCCACTGATCCCAGAAGCAAAATATTAAAGAGAGGCTATGAAAATGAGATTGGGCTGCTCACTCAAGGAACCAAAAGCCATAGCCATCTGAAGGCTGCCCTGAACAAATTAGAAGTTGTCATTATGTGTCTCAGTCAGCTCAGATCTTCTTTCCCTGAAGTGTGAACACTCATTCCAATTAATTTCCCAGCTCGGGCAGCAGATGAAAACCCTAAATCAAGGCAAATGACTCCTAGCTCTTTCTATTGGATGTCTTTGCAACTTGATGGACCACAGCAGGAACTGGAGCGACTGCAAAATACATCTAGAACAGAAAAATAAGATTTCATGTGGTGGGATTTATTGTTTAATTCAGGTTGAAAAATTATTTGTTAGTTATGCAGTCATTTAGTCACAGCCCTTAGGAACTGAGATCATTTTGAGCCGTTTAAAACTCACAATTACCTTTTGTAAGTGTGATTTTGCATGCTCCAATATCGGTGCCGATCACTGTGCTGTAAGAGGACATTTTTGTTGTCCTGCTGGGAACAAACCCCAGGACATGACAGAGTAATGAAATCCCAGGATGGGTCGGCTTGGAAGGGATCAGTGCCTGTCAGAACAGAAAGTCTAAAATTCTCAGTGCCCGGGGTTCCAACACTGGACAGCACCACAGCTGCTGTGAATTTCTGCTGCCAGGACCACGTTTCAACCTTCCTGGCAAAGCAGCTCAAATTTTGTACTTTGAAATGCTTGCAGCTCATTCTGTGGGAACAAGGTAAAAAGGGAGGAGGAAAGGCCTGAATCGATCAAAAAAGGCATTCTTTGCAATATTTGAAACATATCTTTTTAGAGAAAAATCCAGGATCAAGCAGTAAGTTTTCTGTATGTTTTACAGCACTAACATCTTTCATTCACTGTCACAGAATTGACTCCAAATTTCAAGGAACAACCTCTTGTCTCAAACATTGGACCCTAAAACTGCGCATGCAGAGTTTTTGGTTGCATAACTGGGGACTTTGAGCTAAACCTTCTTGTCAGCTTTTGGGGCTGACCTTTTCTCAAAACGAGTCCGAGATTAAACAGCTGCACAAAAAAAGAATAAAACCTCCTGGAGAAGGCAGCACTCGCAACCCCATCCATGGTGGTGGCCAAGGAGGAGAGAAAAAACATTGCAAGCTGAATTTTAGCAGGCAGGGAAGAGGCAGAGGAGACTACTACACCCTGAATACCATGAGGAAATCAGAGATGGCAAACTCAAGATAAACCTACTTAATTCAAAATGACACTATAGGGAAAAAAAAATTAGTTCAAAGACTGGAGAGGCCTGTTGGGAATTGGGAGCAAGTTTGCAGACTTATTTTAAACAATGAGATTTTGTGCTTCTTAAAGGCTTCTCCAAAAGAAGTCGACGCTTTGTTTAATTGGAAATAGGAAACCTACAAAGCTCACCCTTAAATATATTTAAAAGCTTTGTAAAAGGATTATCTGAGCACAGCAGGCATCATGCTTTTGGTAAGTGCAAGATGATATAAGCCTTAGGGAACTTTTGAAGATAGTTCATTCAATAATTCATTCACTTCCCTCTAATATTGTGTTGAAGAAACGTTAAACACTGGCTCCGCTTTAATAAGTGAATGAGCACTCAAAACGCGGTTTCCTCACGGGATTAATTCAATCCACCACCTTCTCCAAAGTAACCCTTTGCAAGGCAGGGGCAGGAGCAGAGGACCTTGCAGACACCACCAGATAATTCACTGCCACGGCAGCAGCAGCTCCTTCTGAGCCACAGGCAGCGAGTTTGGAGCGCAGGTATTGCAGATGGTGACACATTTCCGTGCCTTGGCACAGCATCTGAGGCTCCCTTCTAGACCCGATGACTTGATGCAGGCAGCTTCCTGCTTTCAAAAAAAAAAAAAAATCTTTCAAGGTTTTTATTTTAGGAAGCGCTTGAGCGATCCTAGGCAAAAATTCAAGGGAATTATATGGGCTGCAGGAAAAACAGGAGTTTTGGGTTAAGTTGGCAAGTTCCAGCAGAACCCCTTGAAGAAGAGAGCGGAGCAAGGGCAGGAAAGCATCCCATATTCCTCCTCTGGGAAGGGCTGTGAAGTGTGCATCACAGCTGGAAAAGGTATGTGCAAATGCTCTGCAGAATGCCGTGAAAAAGGGGAGACTGATACTTAGTAGGTAAAGTATTTCCAGAATGCTCCTCAAGTGTTCAAAAAAAAAAAAAAAAACCAATTCCACAACCCAAGCCTACTTTGAACCCTTTGAAATGACAGGAGGGATTTAAAAAAAAAAAACAATTCAGATAATTCGATAATTTGAAAGTCTATTTTTCTTTATGGGAATAAGCTCTAATTTTCAAGCAAATTGGTTGGATGGTCATTTTTATTCAGCAAGGCTTAAAACCTGACTTTATTTGGGATTAGCTGCCCTGAAAAAGTTGTGCTTTTGTTCATTTAGTGGGACTCCTCTTCAACTCCATGAAATGAGCAGGGAAGCCCCAAAGAAAACAGGGGTGGCTGGTTTTCAGTGGAGGAAAGAAACTGTGAAGGATTTGAGGATGTGGCAGGAGGAATTGTTCCCGGATGTCTGGAGGCTGCTGCTTTCTCACCCCCTGCACAGCGTGGTGGCCTTGGCAGGGTTCTTCTTTCACTTCCACATCCCAAGAAGAGCATTTCCAGCCTTGCACAGCTGACCAGGCTGCTGGAGCCCTGGGCAATGGGAATTCCAGACTGTCTGTGCTCACTGACCCCCAAGCAAACACTGCATTGGACCTGAGGCCGTGGAAAAGGCTCCCAAAATTGAGTGACAGCCCTGGGATTGTGGGTGTGGAGTTTGGATAGAAGTGTGTGATCTCACAGGGTGGAAAACTTAGAGTTTAAGGGTATAGAATATAGTTATAGATATAAAGCAAGATGGAGGGTTTAGGGCAGAGGCTGAGTCCTTCTTTTCCACCTTCTCCATGGCTCTGGGTGGTGTTTTGTAATTGGGTAGAAAAATCCACATTGTGGGCCACAGGTGGTTGGTTATTGGGTTAAAAGTAAAAATAATTGAGGTGTCATCTCATAATTGGACAATTAGTGCTTAAAAGACGTTGGAAAATAATAGAGACAGCCATTTTTCACTTTGTTAGCCAGAACTCACAGTTTGTGAGACTGTAACATAGATAAGAGTTAATAAACACCTGAGTCCGAACACGAAAAACTGCATCTCTCAAGCATTTAATCCCAGCTCTAACTACAGAAGAAAAGAAGATAAACCAATACCTGCCCGTGCCTGTTTTGGTCACCCAGACACCACATTTTGTGTGGCACATAGTCCCTGAGACCCGCTCCCAGGCATTTCACAGAATCCCTGTGCCACCTCCAACAGATATTAAGATATTAAGAACTATTAACATGTATTAACATGTACTGTGTGCTGTTTACCAAGGAACACTGTTGATGTCCAAGCCAAACTTTATGTGTGTGTTTATGGGTACATTTCTCTTCCAATGTCAGAAATCCTAAAAAAATTACTTTTTTCTTAGGACCAATTTCAGCTTAGCTTTGACAACTCCATTATCAAAGTGGTTCTGGTGATGTCAGCTGATCAAGGTTTGCTGTTCAGGTTGGGGTGTTGTTATTTGCAGGGTCTGTGGGTCCTTTGGAAGCAGAAGCACTGCTGCCTTCATACCAACCATGGATCCTGCACATCTTCCACCCCAGCTTGGGAAGCCATCCATGAAAATTTGCAGAATCACTGAGTAACTCAGCCTCAAGAATTCCAAGTTCAGCTCTCTGCTCAAAGCAGGGAAACTTCAAACCAGATTGATTGATTGATTGATCCAGTCAGGTTTTTGAGAACAGCCCATGGTTATTGTTCTCTTCTTGCTTTTCCCCCTTTGTTTTCTGAGTGCAGGAATTTCTCAGGCCATTCCTCACCAATGCAGTGCAACTAAGCAGAACAGGCAGTCAAATCCCAGCCTGTAAATCACCGACCCTGGAAAATGTGCTGATTCATTTGTAATTAGTCATATCATACTCCCATTTCTCAGTTTCTAGGATTATTTACGATTATCAAAATGGATATTAAGGAAAAAAAGTGGCCAGTTCAGTTTTCAGTAGAGTAATGGCAATATTCCAAGGTAATTCTGTGTCAGGTGAGTTTCCAACACTAGAACAAAAAAACACGGGTTAAAGAAATTCCATAATAATTATTGCAATCCCACACAGTTTTTTTTACTGTGCACTAAGGAAAGTTTCAGGAGTTCTCAGTGCCAGGCTACAGCCAAACACTTTGGTGAAAAGGCACCATTTTTCCTATTTGTCGTGTCTGTCCTTTCCAGCACCTGGACTCAGAGGGGTGATCCGAGGACAACAGATTCCAGCACAGTTTGCCTTGCTGAGTTTGGCACAGGATTAATGAGAAACATCAGCATTCAAATAAAATCAGTGATTAGAGCTGCTCACACAACAGCAAAGAAATCTGATTGTTAAAGCCACATTCACCTGACTCAGTTCCCAGTGACAAATCCCAAATGCACTGGCCCTACAGCGACTTTCCCTTTTTATCCCAGAGGGAAGAGGCAGAGCTTTGTGGTCTGAATCAAAAGAAAGTGCAGCTTTATAAAATCACAGAACCATACAAACCTTTGAGCTGGAAAGGACTTTAAAGATCATCAGGTTCCAACTCTCTGCCATGGGGGTTTTTTTGTTCCCCCCCACCCTAGCAGCTGGTAATGTCAGAGAAACAGATAAATCTACAGTGTCTGGCACCTTCAAAACTACCTGGTGTGCCTTGCTGGAGTCAGACAGAGCTGTTGGGAGCCCAAGTATTCGGTAAAAGGGTAAATCTTGGTGGCCTACCTTGCATTGCTTTTTTTTCTGAGGCACACATGGGTTTCCTGAGAATTCAGAATTTAAAAAGTGCTCCTGTTTCCTGTGTACACCTCCCTTTTCTCTGTCACTGGCCCATGCTGGCTCAAACCCTGCAGCTCCAAACACGCGAGGAGGTGGAAATGATATAAAATCTTTGTTCCGTCATTTGGATGAAGTCGCTGTGATCATCCGTGCTAGCAAGAGAAATCTAGCAAAAGGCACACATAGATCTGGGAAACCCTCCAGCCAGCTCATCATAAAGATGCATGCTTGTGCTCGGAGACAGCAGCATGACAAAGCACCAGGTTAAACGTGGCGTTTGAGAGAGAAAAACCTTACAGGGACAAGGCTGAGGAAATAACAGCCCGTGAAGCATCCCCCTGCACGGCCAGGGCCAGGGCACAGCATCCTTCACCTCCCACCGCACCTTTCACCCATCCCTGGAGGGAAAACCTCCCCGGCTGCAGGAAGAGAGTGGCTTTTGTCTTCCACCTCACCACCCTCACCCACCGAGCTTCCCTCCAGCAGAGGGGAGTGCAGCCTGTGCAGCAGGAGCTGTCAGGAACTCCAGGAAAAGGGAAAGAGGAGCCTGGCATTTCCACCCGTAAGGATGACTTCATCTTGTGCAAATTCCAGCGGAAAAAGCGCCGTGTTCCTCCTCGCAAAGCTCAGAGCTGCAGGGAGAGCAGGCTGAGGTGGGGCAGCTTTCAGAGGCAGTCAGGTTTGGAAGGAAACTGAGGTAGTAATATAATAATAAATGAGAATAATAAATGAGAATGTTGCCACAGATCAGTTCCCTGCCCACGAGGATTTGCAAACAGCAGGTCACGTATTTTGTTTTGTACAGCACCGAGTGGACACTGGGGCGGATTTGTAAACTTGTTTGCTAGGTCAGACCTGCAGCTCAAGCTGACTCTGCCAATTTTTCCTTATTTCTATAAAGTATCTGCTCCTCTCTCTTTCACTTGGACGAGTTTTTATGAGTGAGCTGTAATGGATTCCCATTTTCCTCTTCGATACTGCTAAGCATGTTCCAGAACACTTTCTCTTCCTCTAAAAAGACACTACGCAGCAAAATATGCCTTCACTGGCATCCTTTTGGTACAAGCAGGTAAGCTCATTTGTCACAGCACAGCCTTCTGAGGGAGTCATAATCCACATCAATGTGGCTGAGGTCACTGCTTAAAAGTTCTGCAGGACAAAAGCCAGACAAGACTGAGGGAGTCAAGAGCACACTTGCATGATTTTTCTTGCAAATTTCATCTCAAAAAAAATTGATTTTCAAAATGCACTTGCCTCGGTATTGAGCTTTATTGTCTCGTTATTGCTGTTTCAAGATCACTTTTGTCCATATCAATCACCATAATTGCTGTACTGCAAAGAGAGTCTGCTAGAATTATGCCTGCAAAGATTTCAC
Organism: Cyanoderma ruficeps; assembly: GCA_008694505.1. Lineage (NCBI taxonomy): Eukaryota > Metazoa > Chordata > Aves > Passeriformes > Timaliidae > Cyanoderma > Cyanoderma ruficeps. The sequence continues at coordinate 8,897,810 of VZDJ01000052.1, forward strand.
AATTCGGTGCTGGGAAGAGCCGGGGCTATTAAAGTGTAGGAGTAGAAAATGTAATAAAAGTAGGAAAAAAAAATAGAAATTAACCAAGTGTAAGAGTGTAAAATCCAAATGTGTCTCGGGGTGATTGTCTTTGCCCTTGGGCACCCTTCACCTGCTGCCTCCCAAGGGGAAGCGGGGAATCCTTTCCCCCGTGCCAGTGAGGTTGTGCTCTCGTTTCAATCCTTTTTTCCTACCCAGCACACAGCGTCACGCTTTGGTCCTGTGCTGCCCATGTCCTGCCCTGGGCTCACCTCTCTCCCTTCCTCAGTCACAGACCGAGTGAATCACTTTGTTCTCGGCGTCAGCAGGTTTGGACACCAGCTGTGGTAACTCCAGTCGGATTTTCGCTCTGCAGAGCTGGCACCTGACCCAGTGCAGAAATGCCTTTGCCAGCCTTCTCCACTGACCAGGGCAAGGAATACAAGTCCAAAAGGCAGGGATATTATTAACATGGAAAAAGTAATAAAAGCAAGGAGCCATATGGAAGGGTTGCCAGGCAGAAATCAGCCCATCGAAGGAAAAGCAGAAATGACACAATTTGTTCCTCTGTCTTCAGGCACAGGACTTGATAGTAAATTACTGTGCCATGAAAATAAGAGATACTTAAATATTCTAAAAGTATTATATCTTTCTTATATCTAGAGTGTCTTTTAAGCCAAATTTCTGGCACGTCTTATGGAAACAGGTGCTATGGTCCTTGGCATCTCCCCAAATATATATTTTTTTTTTTTNATATTAAAATATAAACAATGTTATATGCTTTTATAATATAAAAGTATGTTATTTCTAATAAAATACTTCTATTCAAAGTACAAATAAAAAAGGCCCCAGCAATGAATCTGCAAGTCTGTCCACCACTAAGTCACCACCTCTTGTATGTATTACTTTTTTTTTTTAATAAGACATTTATTTTGTCACATGAATACAACTGTTTTCGCCACACCACCGAGGTGATACTATTCCCAAATTACCAAATGAAAGCAGTGATAGACACTTGGCTCCAGAGGGTGGAACAGGGATTAGGGATTTCCTCTCAGGCTAACAGAGAAAAACCCCATTTGGAGCGGCGCGGGCTCACGTGCCTTGTCTCCTCTTATTCGATCTCTGCCTGTGATCCTTCAATTCATTCTCTTTTCTCTTTTCTCACCTCCCTCCCAGGCAGCTGGGCTCAGCCAGGCTCCTCCCCTGCCCCTCTGCCCTTGTCCCAGCTCCCTGTCCTCACCTCCACCTCAAAGCCAGAGCCTTCCTCTGCTTCCCACCAAAATCCCCTTCCCGTCCTCTCCCAGCCCATCCCTGTGGGTTTATTTTCTTTTCTTCTGCTAGAGCTGGGATTAAATGCTCGAGGGACACTGTTTTTGTGTTCAGACTCAGATGTTTATTAATTCTTACCTATAGTACAGTCTCTCAAGCTGTGAGTTCAAGCTAACAAAGTAGTCTCTAACTCTTTCTAAGGTCTTTTAAGCACAAATTCTCCAATTAAGAAATGACACCTCAATTATTTTTACTTTTAACCCCATAACCAACCACCCGTGGCCCACAATGTGGATTTTTCTACACAATTACAAAATCCCACCCAGACCCATGGAGAAGAAGGTGAAAAAGAAGGACTCAGCCTCTGCCCTAAACCCTCCATCTTGCTGTCTATCTATTACTATATTCTAAACCCTTAAACTCTAAATTTTGCACCCTGTGATATCACACACTTCTATTCCAACTCCACACCCACAATCCCAGGGCTGTCACTCAATTTTGGGAGCCTTTTCCACGGCCTCAGGTCCAATGCAGTGTTTGCTTGGGGGTCAGTGCCTGTGAGCACAGAAAGTCTGGAATTCCCAGTGCCCAGGGCTCCAGCACATCCCCCCATTTGTACCTGCACCTTGTGCAGAACAGTCTCCCTTTTCCTGGGGGTCTGCAGGGAATTTGTTACCCACACCTCCCATGTGCTACCTGCTCCCCTAACCTGGCTTTTTAAAACGTTGCCTTTTAAAAATCTGCTAAATATGGAGAGCCAAAATTGTCCCTGTCAAGCAAAGGGATGAAATCAACAAGGCAAGTTTTTGTTTTCTTTTTCCCCTTCCCACCAAATGGGCAAACAGCAAACAAGTTTGCTTTGCAAGTGAAGCAGATCACGAAACAGATCAAAGCACTCCCGAATCCCAGCAATAGTACGGATCATTTCTGAGTAACACATCCCATGGAGAGAGCTCTTTGCAGGGGCTGCACCAGCCAAAACAGGATTAGCAAGTGGTGGAAATAAAAAGAATTTTTCACACTTTCACTCTAGCAGTGAAAGCAGTCACTGCTAGAGTAACTCAAAATGTGCAAAGTGCTTTCACTATAAAAGATACCCAGGCTGAGGGGAAAAGAAATATATGGGATGGGATCCCATGCCACCAAAATGCTGCCACTTCTGAGAACAAGCACTGAAACTGTTAAAAACACACTTCACATTCTTGTTCCAAGTCATTCAGGGGCACGTGGAAAATGCTGACTGCAAGGCACCTTGTACTGGGGCTCTGGAGATTATGTGGAACAGAATAGATTTATTGTCTCAAATATACTGCAGAACCTGTCACCTGTCCTTGTGTGCTACCCCGCTGTCACCCTTTGGAGGGATCCAACCCAAACAGAGCTCCCCACACTTATCTCTGTAAACCCATACAGTGGCACAGCCTGGGAACTCAGTGGCAGCGAGGGAAGCACAGGGGGCAAAAAGGTAATTCTTCCTGCAGGTACACAGAGCAGGCAGAGTCATCACAGCTCTGTCTGCACTTGGTGTGGTCACATCCTGGGGACAAATCCTGGGGGAGACACGCCAGCACCTCCTCCTTGCCATATTTGCCCAGCTTATTGGTCAGGGTGCAGCCACAGGGGTTGTTATCCTGTTAGACAACCCTTGACAGACCATCTCTGGAAGAGTTCTCTAATTATTTTCTTTCTCTCATTCAAATTTTTTGTTTGTGCAGCACTTTCTGGCAGGGAGCATCGCGGCTTTCACTATGCAACAGAGCAGCCATGGAAGAGGGTCTTCCCTTCAGCCTCTTTTCATATCTATTTAAAAAATCTTTGGGGGTTTTTCAGTGATGAGAAGCAGCAGCAGTTTCTCTGCTCTCACCCTCATTCATGAGGAACCTGACCACAGCCCTTTCTGCTGTTACCTTTCCACTTAAACTCTTCTTAAAGGGTTTAAGAGTTAAACCCATACCTTGGTTCCCAGATCCCTCCTTCCTGTCTCTCCGCTGCTTCCATGGAATTCTCTGAGGCAGAGTGCACAAAGCTTCGTGCCCCGTGCAGGTCTGAGGCACAAGGAGGGTTTATGCAGCAGGATAACCGTGGCATCTGCTTTTCCCTGGATCTCTATTATCTTTCCCAATAGTTGCTCACGTCCCATTTTCAATTCCGACCAGGCTGAGCTGCAAAGTGACATTTTCACAGTGATTTACAGAGCCTCACAAACCACCAGATCCTCTTTGTAATTGGCACATGAGAATTCAGAGACAAACAGCATATATGCACATTGAAGGCTCCCCCGCAAGCAGAGATACAATTTTGCAGTTTAACAAAACGAATTTTATCACCAAGTTCATTTTTTTTTTCCTGAAGCTCCTAATTTAGTTTAGACCATCCAGAACAGGTCTGTATCAGCAGCAAGCTTGGCCACATTCTCCTGGATCCTGTGTAGGAGATTTCACAGGCAAGTCCTGTCCAAGGAGAAAACAAGCATTTATTTCTCCTTTACCTTTTAAAACATTTGTTAATGTGCCTTGCTACACAGCTCCATTTCTTATTTCTATAAGAATTCTTTTCTTTCTTGTGGATTTCTCATGAATGTGCTTGGCAGATCTAACCCCCTGCACCACCATCGAGTTTGCAGAACATTTCTGAGACCCTGCAGCCTTTAGAGATTGATTCACCAGCCCAATGTAACTCCATCTTATTTTTCTCCCTCTTCCTTTACCATGCAGCACGGATGCCAATTTAACAACCTGACAATCAACCTGAAGATCTTTCAGAACACTGCTCAGGTTACCAAGATATTCAGGTTTTCTTCTTAGGTAGGACATGAAAGAGCTCATCAGTTTAATCAATGAAAGCTCCCATCACCCAGCACTCTGCCCTTTGGGAAGGGAAAATTTAAAAATAAAATTTGAAAAAAAATTAAAAAAGAAAGGGAAAGAAAAGAAAAAAAAAGCTGAATTTCTTAATTTAGTCAGGGGGGAAGATCATACCATAAAAGTTGATGAGGGAAGAGCAAATGAAGGGGCTGCTCTGGAGAACATATGTTCCCTCTGCAGAGACACCCCAGCTGACGCCAACAGAGCTCCGGCTGCTCCCAGGCTTATCTCAGCTCCCGTTGACTCAGTTCCAGGCAGGGAGGGAACCTCAGCCCCACCACGCTGCAGTTTAACTCTGCAGTGGGCCTGGGATTATTAACAGCCTCTCACTGCTTCCAGATACACAGGCTGTAGAATGCTTGGATATTTTAGAGGCAGAATCCTCGCACTTCTGGCAGCCTCAAGAGCTTAGACCAATTAAAAATAACTGTATGAGAAGAACGAGTTTAATCTACAAGACCTAGCTAGAGTTTAAGTTAAGGCTAGAGTTAAGTAAAACCATAATCTTGTTGCCAAAAAAAAAATCAGGATTTTTGGGGGGTTTTTATGCAAATTTTTTAATTGTCTTACTAAATCCACGTCACAAGACGGCACGTCTACTGTGAGCTGGCAAACCTGCTGCTGTAGAGGAAAAGGTGATGTGGTCACTCACATTTTCAGGAGGGCTATCCCATGGCCATAAACCTGCAGGACTGTTGACCAGGGCTGATTGTGGGCAGGTAGACAAGGTGGGTCATTCCTAAACCCAGGTCTAACTCTTACAAAGGGGTTTTTGCTAACTAACATCACCTTCATCAGGGGAAACGACATCCCCAGGGAAAGAAAGGGAGGCCAGGACATTTAAACAACAACTCACTGATGCAAAAGCCTCAGGTAAAAGGGTTTCCAGGTGCTGTGAGCAGGGCATGGATATCCATGGCCTACATTAAAACAGAAAACCTGCAGGTATCAGGCAGGCCCAGGCATTTTTTCTGAAAATTTTACTCTCTCCTGGAGATGTCCCAGTTCCCTGCCCTCTCCCAGTCATGGGGATGATGCCTGGGTAGTGGAGCACCCCAAAAACCAGAACAGGCATTGCCTGTGCAGGATTGGGGTGGTCTGGAGGGGCTATACCAAACCATTTCCCATGTGACTCCTTGGACTTTAAGCTCAATAAAATATTTCTCATGTGCTTGTACATGTGCCTCAGCCAGCCACTTCCAGCTGTGGGTTGTATCCATCTCCTGGGAGAGAAGAAGGACTTCCACGATACTTTGCAAATGTTATCCCACTGTCCTTGCCATGGGAGGGAGGGGAAAATAATGCCTCTTGCTGCCCTTCCTCCCAAAATACAGCTGTCTAAAGCTCTCCTCGGGCAGAGGCTCAGCACAGAAAAATTTCAGGCCCAGAGGTGAATGTCTCTGAAGGTTATGGGGAAATGAAAACAAACGGGATCGAATAGAATCTGACTCGTGACCTCAGTGCTGCTGGAGCCCAGAGCAGGGATTGCTTGTGACAGGCTGAAAGCAATCTTCCTCACACCACTCACACAGATTAATCAGAGACCTTGGAAATTTTGATTTATAGATCATGTGTTCCTAACAAGGATGTATTTATTATTACACATCAGAAAGCATCCATAAGAATGAGACGTTGCTAAACCAGAGCTGTCAGGTATTTATTTTTGCAGTCAATAGAAGTAATGTTATTAAACCCTCGAAAGGCAGCCTTCAAAAGCATAAAAAAATAAATTCCAAATTGGTTTAAATGAATGAATTCACAGTAATCACAGCTGAAGTATCAAGTGATCAATCTCTGTCTGCACTGCCTTCCAGAGCTGAATGTTTAATTAGCAGAGGATGAAGCCCAGGGCAAAGGTTGGGGTGTCTGATGTGGAGGTGAGTGTGGAGCCAGCCCACACCCATGGAAAAAGCTCTTTGCTCTCTGCTCGGGGCCTCCTGCTGGGTAAACAACAATCAGCAGGGCCAGAAAGGTTCCTCCATCTAACCTTTGGGTCGTGGAAACAGAGAGAATTACAGGATAATCCAGGTGGGAAGGGGCTGTGGTCAGGCTCAGATGAGGTTGCTCAGGACCACATCTGGGTGAAGTTTGAGGGCTCCAGACAGGGAAATCCTACAGCCTCTCTGGGTTTCCATAGCCATGTTTGAACACCACAGAGAAAGATTTCCTAGCAAATCTCCCCATCTTCCTCTGGCTGCTGACATCATTCCCCTTCCTCTGCCTCGAGAAGAACAGGGATGATTCTGACAGTAAAAAAGGAAAGAGCAGGCAAAATCAGCTCTCCTCTTCTTCTTCTTCTTCTTCTTCTTCTTCTTCTTCTTCTTCTTCTTCTTCTTCTTCTTCTTCTTCTTCTTCTTCTTCTTCTCCTTCTCCTTCTCCTTCTCCTTCTCCTTCTCCTTCTCCTTCTCCTTCTCCTTCTTCTTCCCCCCAAAAAAGGGGTAGATTTAGATCAGATGTAAGGAAGAATTGTTAGGGGGAAGTTGTGGATGCCCCATCCCTGGAAGTGCTCAAGGCCAGGCTGGATGGAGCTTTGAGCAGCCTGGTCCAGTGCAAGGTGCCCCTGCCCATGGCAGAGAGTTTGGAACTGGATCACCTTTGAGGCCCCTTTGAACCCAAACCACTCTGTGATTCTGTTATTTTGGGCAGATAATCTTGAGGAAGGGGGAAAGAAAAACTGAGGACACTTAATCATTGATGGGGCATACAGTGCAGGACTGCTGCTCTGCCAGCACAGAGCTTGCTTCCAGACCCCTGAGAACACGCAGGAAATTATTAATGATTACCTAGTAATTATTTTAATTGCCTATCAAATCTGTCCTGTGTTGTACGAGCTGCATTAACAGCATTAAGTAGCAGCGTGTGAAGCAAAAGCAGTAATAGCCAGCAGTAAGAAATTCTGCTTTCTCCTCTGCTTTCCTCACCCTTTCCAGGGAGGTGGCACAGAACGAGGCTGAAAGTAGGAAAAGAGAATCTTGGGTTCCCCCAGAGCTGTGCACTTGCAGCTCTGTGGCCCCAGTGATTTGTGAGCCATTTCATGCTTTTTGGAGGGAAGTGATGCTCTTAGTCTTTGTATTTCTGTTTCACAGGCCAAACTGACGTTACACCCTTGCATTGCTCTCTGGGTTTGGATATTTATCTGCTCCAGGGAGGGGCAAAGAACTGCCTCTCTCCAGCCCCCATGGCAGGAACTGCTGCCTTCAGCAGGACTCATACACACCCAGGAGAGTCTGGAGACAACCCCTTCCACTGGTAGACCAAGGAAAGTGATGCCTGAAGTTTCAGCTTTCATGTGTTTTCAGGTTCTGTGCTGCCCAGGGGGGCAGCTCTGAGCTCACACTCAGTGTCACTCAGCTCTGCACACAGCAGGGACACAAAACAAATCCTTTTCCTGCTGCACACCAAGGACAACTTTCAGGCCCAAAAGCACAAACAAGGGTGGGCTGGAGGGAGGAACAAGAAGGATGGGACCTCACAACCTGAAGCTGGAAGTGGACAATTCAACCCCAAGATGCAAATGGACCAAAACTCATAAAAATATGAGACCTCATGACCGGTCAGCAATTTTGTGACCATTTGTGTCCACCTTGTGTGTAGGCCTGGTCAGGCCCTGTCCTGCCCCAGGTGGATCCTGGAGGCCTTTCAATAAATCCCTGCTTTATTCTCCAGCTCTGTCCAGTCTCTGTTTCAGCTCAGCCTTCCCAAAGCATCAAAGGACATCAGTATTGTCACCCCTGGACTTCTCTCCCAACCCTGCAGGTCACTGGAAGCCCTGGAACATCCATGGACCACACAAGGCTGACAGCAGCAGGGAGAAAATCTGGGAGAAAATCTGAAAATCTGGAAGAAAATGTGAATTTCTTCAGCAGGGCAACAGGCTCTGTAGTGAGGGGCCCTGCAGCAAGCAATGGGCAGCTGGCAGTTTCTCCAGCCAGGTTTTCTGTTTCTGCACTGCCTTCCAGGAGCCAGAAGTGCAGGAGAGTCCGGCCAGATGACAGAGGGACACCCCTGGCACTCTGAGGGAAGCAGGACTAGAAAATGTGAGGGATGAGGAGCATTTCTGCTGGAGCTGCACAGAGGTGCCAGCCCCTCTGACTGTGAACATCCCTGGCTCTGTCAGGCCAGCGTGGAGCTCGTGGAGAACAGCAGCTTTGGATCAAAAATGCATTTTCCCAGTGAAAGCAATTTTGCTGAATTTAGACTCCTTAATTTCAGCAATGCTCATCAGAGGCTCTTCATCCTGATTACAATGTTCATCTCCAAAAGCACTATTTTCACAGAAGTGCTGATTAATGTTATCACACCAACAAGGTTTCAGAAACGAAAACACTCTGGAGAAAAGTTGTCAAAATCCCATCACCTCAACGTGACTGCAGATGCAAGGGAGCCCCTAAGCTACAGGATGGGAACTCCTTTCAAATCCCAGAGGGCTAAAAATGATCCCTGTGATTCCCCAGATGACAGACACCTTCAGGCAAAATTCTGTGACCGAGCTCTCTTCAGATAAAGCAGCACTTTTATCCTGGCAGCTCCACCGGCCTGGCTGAATCTGGTCATGGTTTCACAGCAGAGGAATAAATCAAAAGATGGGATCTCCTTTCTATTCAGGACAAAGGAGTATCAGGCCATGAGCAAACTGTAGAGATGAGAAATTTTCTGAAATTCACAATATTCTGCCATTCAGGGCTCCAAAATCCCCCCCTCTGGCTGCAGGATGATTGGCAGAGCTCTGCCAGTGAAATTCAGTGGTGGCTGAACCAGACCTTCCTCTGGCTGGTTTACTGTGATTGGAAGTGTGAAACTCCATTCTTTCCTCTTGCCTTCACCCATCACAAGAACTGTGAACATTTTGAAACCTTCAACTGTTGTGTTACTACCCTTCTGTCGTGTTTGCTCCTGTTTTCTGGGACAGGTGCTGGGTTTTCGTTTGGTTTTTTTTCTGCCGTAGCTGTTTTGCCATGTGCATCACCAGTGAGAAAAAGAGCTGCTTTCCCTCACTACCTTACAGCTGCACCCAGAACCCAGCAGGGTCAGACACTTGTGTCACACGTGCCCCTATACCTCCACTCACAGAATTTGTCCCATCAACCCAAAGAGACTCAACAGCAGAAAATAAACTCAACACCGTTCCTGAATGAACAAGAAGGAATGAACAAGAAGGAATGAACTAGAGCAAAGATCAAACCCAGTTTCTGCCTGCAGACTGAGGTCCCAGATGCTAATGCACCCGGCAGCTGTGAAGACATGGGGTGATTTCCATAGGAAACCCTTTCCCTGCACTGTCCCCGTGTGCTGGCTGTATCAACAGCTGGCCTGAGGCTGTGAGCTAGGCAGGGTTTGCAGTGAGCTGGACCAAGCCAGAAGTTCAGCAGAAAAGCCATGCAGAGCAGAACCTTGATCTTCCCACTTTTTGCAGGCTGAGAATGATTTTTTTTCTCAATTACCCAGACTCATACAAAATTAGACATATTAGAGAGATGGGCAATCACCAAACATAGGAAGTTGAGCATGGACAATGATGGATTTTGCACCTGGGATGGGGCAGCCCTGGATGTACAGACTGGGAATGAGAGGCTGGGGAGCAGTGCCATGGAAAGGGACCTAGGGGTGTAGGACTTGAGGAAAAGGCACACGGCTGAGTCAGGGGAGGGTTAGGTTGGATATCAGGAAAAGATCCTTCACTCAGAGGGTGGCTGAGCACTGAGCAGGCTCCCCAGGGCAGAGGCCACAGCACCAAGCCTGGCAGAGCTCCAGAAGCATTTGGACAATGCTCTCAGGCACACGGGGTGACTCCTGGGGTGTCCTGTGCAGGGCCAGGAGCTGCACTCAATGGCCCTGATGGATCCCTCCCGACTCAGCATCCTCTGTGACTCTGTGCTTCTCTGAATTTAAGAGAGCAAGGTGGTGTTTGGAGCATCCGAGAGGAGGAAGGTGAAGTGGCTTAGACCGCAGGGGTGGTTGGGGAAGAAAACCAAAGCGTGGTGATTCTCCCCAGCTCCCTCAGGGGCGGCTGGACAAAATTCCCTCACACTGCATTCTCCAAGACCCACCGCAGGTAAGAATTTCTGCTCCCGGGCTCATCTTTGGATGTCCCGCTCGCAGATCTCCCTCGGGGCGGGGAGAAAAGGAGGAGCCAAGGGGCTGTTTGATGCAGGACGTTCCCTCGCCGGTGACCGAGCTGTCCCTCACACACTGTCTCTGTTTGCGCTGCTGTGCCGGCCTCGCATACTTTCCGTGGTGCGTCGGCTTCTTTGGAAGCAGATTGTGTTACCTAAAGCGGCTCCTTTCGATGGCACACGGACTGTGCCCGCCCTCGGCCCGGGGAGATGAGGTGATATGAGAGGGAGAGGATGCTCCTGCCCCGGCCGGCTCCCCGCAGCCTCACGGGGCTTTTGGCAGGCAGAGGACGGTGCTGTCAGCACCCGGCCAGGGGGAAAGGGCTGCAGCCCCTCATGCCAGGATGTTCTCTAGGAAAACAAATATTTTAATTTTTTTTATATGCATATATATATACACACAAATATATATAATAAATATAATATATAATATATAATATATAATATATAATATATAATTTTATGTTGTGTATTATATATAATATTATAAATAGTATTATATATTACTATATATAATATATATTATATAT
>VZDJ01000052.1:8908697-8931090 GCA_008694505.1 Cyanoderma ruficeps
CTCCTTTCTTGGCAACCAGCAGTTCATTTTTTTTTTCCCCCAGCTGTAGTTTTTGAGTTTCAGATGAACCCAAATATTTTCACTGAAAGCAAAACTCTCAGGGAAACCCTCTGTCTCTCTCACTTGTTTTTTTTTCCCCCCCCAAAGGCAAAACTTCCAACAAAATTGTTGAGCACATCCCGTGTTAAAACATTGTCTGGATCCTCTGCTTGCTGCTGCTGCCTGGGAGTCTGGCCTGTTGAGACCTGAGGTTTCTAGCAGAGAATTTCAAAATTGTCATTTCTCTGATGTTTTAAATAAATGCAGGCAGCTGTCTGAGCCATAGGCCTACCCTAGCCCAAACATTGTTCATTCCAAGTGGATTTGCTCCGTTATAAGATGCCTACAAATAATTTTTTAAAAGCGACAGTGTTTCTTAAATTATCTTAGGCTCTTTAAATATTGAAATGCATCAAATATTAATGCTTGGCAATTCAGCCCCGGCTCCTGCCGTGCTCTGATCAGCGTTAGAGCCACGTTCTGCCAGCCCTGGGCTCTGCCGGGGTGGTCCTGGCTCAGGGAAGGGTGATGACCATCACCCCCAGGTGTTGCCCTGAGTTTTCTGTCTTTTGTCTTTCTGTAGAACTTTCTCACGCAGCCTTCATGTAAATAATGTCTATTCTTAGAATGTTTCCATACTTCTCCTGTGAGAGGAGAAACGATTGATGGTGATGCCCACCATCCAGGTTGAAGGGGTGGCGACCTGTCCAGCCAATCCCTTGACCTCTGTACACATCTATAAATGCTGGAGTCAAAATAAAATTGGAGAGAGTTTTTCTACAGCGGCCGCCCCCTGAGCTTCATTTCAGTGTTCCTAAATTGGGACACGCCCAGCTTCGCCCCGCCACATCCAGGAGCTGGTGCCCAGCCCCAGAGGCGTTCCTTGGAAGAGGGAAATGTGGAAGGCCAAAGAGCTGGGCTGGTTTCGGCAGGAGTGAAGCCGAGGAGGGAACAGGCACAAGCAGAGCCAGGAGCAAACGTGGATTGGGGCAGGCACAACCCAAACACGCTGCGGGTGACACGTCTGGTCTCCCCAAGGCCAGCAGTGCAGACCTGGAGCGTGAAAAATGAGGTTCACTCACTTGGTGGAATTTTAAAAGTTTAATAAAAAGACAGTTGGAGACAGAAATAAAGCAAAGGGATTAAAAAAAATAAATTAAAATGGCTGGGTGCTTGTCATTCAGCCAAGAGCACCCTTATTATCTTGGAAACACCCTTTAAATACTTTTTTTTTCTATCAGCCTGTTGCATATTCATAGACCATCATCCGTTATTAAAACATTTCTTAGAGTTTAGATGTTCTTTGCTCGGTTTTAACCTTTGACTTGTCTTCATGCCATCCTGTAGATTAAATCGATATATTTTATTTCTCCTCGTGGTTCCATCCTGCTGTTTTTACCCTCCCTGATAATGGAGAGTCAATAAATTCTTGCTTTGGGGTTCTGGTTTCTGCCACTGCTACCTTCATCCAGAGAGGGAAATCCACAAATGTGAGGAATTGTCTGATTGCCTTCACCGTTCTCTGAGTTAGTTACATGAATAAAAGCATTTTAACATCACATATCCATTTTAACATCACACATCCATTTTAATATTATGCTGTGGCCTAAGATATATATTTATCACACTACTATTTCTAAGTTTTGTTAAAAACTATATTCATACAGCAAAGTTATTCCAACATTATAGATATAGCATTTGTTTTAATATTTGCAAAAAGCCAACTTTATAATATGTATTTATAACAGGAGTGAGCTGGCACCATCAGATCTGTGCTCATGGGCTTTTCAGTCCCAGTTTGGCCACGGAGCCCTCAAAGTCACAGGGAAATTGAACCCATGTAGCTGTTTCTGAACTCATGAATATCACAGGGCCGTGATCCTCATCTCTTCACCTGCAGAGGCAGCTCTGTCAGACACGGAGGGGTGAAATGTAAAAAAAAAAAGGTGCTGCAGGCAGGTTTGGTGTGTCACAGGGGGGAAAGCTGCACCTGTAGGAGCCCAAGTCATAATGAACACAGATCATATCAGAGCAGCTCCTCCTTTTCTCCTGATGCCTTAAGTTTTAGTTTTCGTGTATTTCAGACTCTGTGCTGCCCAGGGCTGCAGCTCTGAGCTCACACTCAGTGTCACTCAGCTCTGCACACAGCAGGGACACAAAACAAATCCTTCTCCTGCTGCACACCAAGGACAACTTTCAGCCCCAAAAGCACAAACAAGGGTGGGCTGGAGGGAGGAACAAGAAGGATGAGACCTCACAACCTGGAGCTGGAATTGGACAATTCAACCCCAAGATACAAATGGACCAAAACTTATAAAAATGTGAGACCTCGTGACCAGTTGGGCATTTTGTGACCATTTTGTGTCCACCTTGGGTGTAGGCCTGGCCAGGCCCTGTCCTGCCCCAGGTGGATCCTGGAGGCCTTTCAATAAATCCCTACTTTATTCTCCAGCTCTGTCCAGTCTCTGTTTCAGCTCAGCCAGCAGAAATCCCAGCACAAAGTTCAAGTCTTCCCTTTCACAAGCCGAGGAGAAAGTCTGACTCAGCTGCCTGAAGTATCTCATCTGGAAATGTGGATATGCCATCCTGCAGGCACGTTTCCAGGCTGGTGCCCAGTGGAAGGGAGCTGGGGAGCTGAGACAGGCTCCCTGGCTTCTGTGTTTACAGCTCCCATCCAGGAATAAGGAATTTCCACAACTTGTCCATCAGACTGCCCCAAACTCCCATCCTCAGCAGAGCCACAAGGCCAGCAGCCAAGCAGATAAATTATCAGGGAATCAGCAAAAGGGTTTTGACGGATTCCCCCTTTCCTTACTCCCACCTCGTGGCATTTGAGGCTCAGCAACATCAACACGTTCTTTCTGGAACATTTCAACTTTAACTAATCAGGAGAGTTTCTGACAGAAAAATGTTCCACTGGAAAATTTTTGACCAGCGCTAATTAGCATTTTTTCTATTAGCTTTGTCCTGAAGGCACAGTAATTTATGCCTTGGTGAAACAAACAATCACTAAGAATTGGACACTCCCCAGGTTCAAGGCATATTTGCTTACCCTAAACAGAAAAAGTCTTATTCCCTTGCAAAACTTTACATACTTAACACAAGGAAAGAATGACTGCCTGACTTTCTTGTGCTTTACCTGGGCACGGGCCCAACTGCATTTTAATCACTTTGCTTTAAAAAAAAGTGGGGGGAAGTAGTGGATTTTCACTTGCAGAGCAGGAAGGTTCAAGCAACACTGGAGACAAGCCACGGGTGTGGAATGAGAGCTGAAGCACACTCAAAGAGCTTGAAGAAGAAGAAGAAACAAGAGGAAGACAGAAAATGTCACAGGTGCCCTAGCAGTTCAGATTTCCTTGCTGCTCCTCTACCATATGGTTACATCCTAAACTGAATTTCTCACTGAACCACAGGATAATTAAGGCTGTGAGGGACCTCTGAAGGTCCAGCCCCTGCTCAGAGCTGGGCTGGCTCCCACGTTAGATCAGGTTGCTCAGAGCCGTGTCCAGCTTTCCCAGTGTTTAATGCCACATAAATGCACCTGAGCTACACATCTGAACATGCTAAAACCTGCCCATCCATCCTTTTTTTTCCCCCCAGAAAGCCTTGATTTTGGATCCCTGTGCAAGGCAAATGCAGGATGACAAGTCCCAGGCGGTCTTTGGGAAGCGGCTGCGAATGCTGGGCAGATGGTGCAGCTTTTGCTGCAGTGAGAATACAGCTACAGGGTCTCCCAGGAAAGCAGGCAGCTATATTTAAATCCCTCTTACGAAATCCACATTGATATTCATAAAAGACACTTCAACACCTCTTTGGTGGCTCCAAGCTGCAGCACACACGCAGCGTGGGGAAGAGCACACGTGTTCCTGGAGACCAAGGCCCGGCTTCATCCCGTGGCTACAGCACTGATAGAGGCAGGCAGGGAGGAGAAATGGCACAAGAAAGCACGACCTCCTGGAGCACAATCCTGGAGGATCAGCATCTAAATGCTGTGGGAGAGCCTGGGGGGGATTTTCCCCAGGAAGGTGTGTGGCTCTGGGGTGGGACTCAGGCGCTGGGGACATCCCCAGGGGGGACCAGGCTTCAGCAGGTGAAGTCCCACCACCCTCACCTGGCAGAGACAGGGGTCCTGATCCCAGCCCTGCACTCCTGGCAGAGCTGCTGATGTCCCCTGCATGCCTCGCCACCAAAGCTGGACTTTATCCTCCTGCTCTGCTTGTTTTTGGGAGGGGGAGAGAAGCCAGTGGGCACAAAGGTCAGAGGTGCTTTATTTCCATCTCCCCGTGGCCCTCTCGGTGCTTGGCAACACTGCTGCCTGCTCTTTCCTTTGCTTCAGGAAAATGCCTTTCACCTTATCACCACCCTGATAGAAACCTCACCTCTCCCTGCAGGGAAGAATGGAAAAACCTCTCGACGGAAAATCTGAGGAGCTCTTTGGCCTCTCTCAGTGGGGAGCAGAGTTTAAAGAGGGTGGTGTCACCCACCCGGAGGGTGACAAAGGCAGATCAAAGCCAGAGAACAGCCCACTCCCTTGTCCTTGCAGCCACTGAAATTCTGAGTGCAGCTTTGCCATGTTATTCTCAAAGCCACTCGGGTTTCTCTTTGGCACAGACACCCGTGGCTTTCAACATTTTCCTCAAGGAGAGGAGGACACGTGAAATGAATTGAGGTTTTTCTCATCTTAGCCCATTTTTGTTGGCCCTTAGACCTCCTAGGAGCAATACCTAAAGTCAAGAGGTTTATGAGACAGAAATACACTCACGTGTGAGTGCCAAACCTTGTTTATTTTTCACGCTGCTTCATGGCAGCTCCATGTCCATATCTGGGCAACCTAGTAAAGCACAGAATGAAAACCACGTGAGTAACCCCGGGGGGGGTCAAAAGCATTATTCAATATTTAAAATTAAGCAGGAATTCAAGCACTTTGCTGAATCATGTTCTCATTTGCATGGGAGCACAGCCCTCCTGAGTCACCAGGCGTGTTTAACATGCTGTGGTGATAATCCTGTCCAAGCGCCTTCCTAGGATGAGCTCGGCTCCTGCTCTAGAAACCCCCAGGGCAAATTTCCAGGGGGAATTTTTCTCATCCCATTCCTCTCCACAACCCCAAGCGACAGGGGCCTGTACACGGTACAGTGTACTGACAACTGGAGGGTCCCCTTTGTAACCGCTCATCTTTTCCAAAAAACTCTTTTTGCTGCCTGTTGCGTGCATCCATAAGCCCTTCCAATCCTTTGGGAAGTGCTCCCAGGGAGGCTGTCTGCTCTGGATGCTGGGGAGAGGATGGAAATCCCCCCAGACCCCCATTTATACACCCACACATATTCCCTCCAGTCTCTGTGCAAACAGCAGGAGTCAAATGCGCCCCTGGAAGCAGCAGCATTTCCAATTGGGCAATCTGTTAATGCAGGAAATGTAGTTTATCATTGATGGTAAAGGTGGAGCTGGCGAGCTCCTCTAAAAACTTCTCTTCCGCCTGGTGTTCAACAGATGTTTAGGAAAAAATCTCAAAGAGTCAAGGTCACTGGTGTGTGGGAATATCCAAGGAATTTCCATCTCCTGCAATGAATCAAAGCCACCACGTTGGAGGGTGCCATTTTCCATGCGAGTGCCTGAATAGGGACACCTACATCCATCCTTAGATACCCTAAATCTCCCTAAAATGCTCCTGTCACCAGTTTTCTTTCACCCAGAGAGCCCGGCGTGAGGCAGTCGATGAGCCCACCA
This sequence comes from Cyanoderma ruficeps, assembly GCA_008694505.1. Lineage (NCBI taxonomy): Eukaryota > Metazoa > Chordata > Aves > Passeriformes > Timaliidae > Cyanoderma > Cyanoderma ruficeps. Next base: position 8,914,464 of record VZDJ01000052.1, read on the forward strand.
ATATCTCTTTCATTCCTGGCTGCCACTGCAACGAACAATGATAAAGACATTTATTTAGTGCTCCCCTTTCACTGGGAGCCCTTAGCATTTCCACTGGCACAGCAAAGATCACAAAGGGCAGAGCTGAGGGTAATTACACGACTCCTTTGCTGCCCTGTGCCACAGGGCTCCCTCCCGTTTTTGTTCTTTGTGGGCCCTTTCCGAAACTGAAACCTAGGAAGTAGGAAAGTGCCTAGAAAGACACGGGGAAAGAGCAAGGAGTGATTTATCCCTAAATAGATCTGCAGGAGGCTTCCAAACTGCAGCTTCTCTCCTCAGTGTTTGAGGCATGTCCCACGGTGGCTACTGTAATATCAGAGGAATTCTTACTCCTGCTGCTGCTGCTAATCTGGGAGCAGTCACGTGGCTCAGCTGTATTCTCTCTCTCCAAAAATTTGACTTTTAACCTCCCTTTGCTACAGACATGATGTATATTGCTTTGACACGGTTCCAAGCAGCAAACACGCAAAACTCTGACCTATAAGCAAAGCGAATGGAAAAAGAAAGAGAGAAAAAAAAAAAAAGATATTTATGAGAATAAAATTATGTGAGCCTGAAGGAAGGGGAAAAGAAAAATCTGCCTGGGTCATTTTCTGTTTGCTTTCCCCTAGGAATTACTTTGGGGAAAACCAGCAAAATGCTAATGTGCGGAGAAGGGAAAAAAAAAATAAAATAAAAGGTGTCCTGAGGTGCAAATCAAAAGGGGAAAAAAAGGGAGATGGCAGAAAATGTAATTATTTATTCGCGCTCATTTACGTGTCAGCTGAAGCTGAAAGCTGCCAGATAGCTCCTTTTCGACAGCTCCGAGTTACTGTTGGGAACAGATCCATGTATGGAAGCAAAAGCAGAAAAGCACAGATAAGCTGAGATCCAGCTATGCAAACCATCTTCAGAGACACTTAAAGGACAAGCACCCCGGCTCCCTTTTTCCTGGTAAATATAGAGACACTATCACACCAGGGCTTTTTTCCACCCTGCACTGCCCACAACCGCTGAGCCTCGGCTGGGGTAAGTGAAAAACGACTCAGGCATGTCTTGGGAGCACCTGGGGATTCCTGTTGGGCTGACATCCTGGGAAAAGCCATAAATCTGGGGCAATGGGATGCCTCCAATGGCTGGAGAACGGTTAAGCTCTCTGAGTAAGGAAACATGACATAGAACAGCTTTGCCGCTGGAGGGACAGGAACTTTCCAAGTGGCTGGAGAAAAATGTTGGGAAACAAGAGTTTTATCACTCAAGGAGTGGATTTACTGGGTGATGATAGAGCTTCAGCGGGCAGGAAGGATCTGTGGTGGTTGCCAGTGGCNTTCTATTTAAAAAAAAAAAAAACATTAAAAAAGTCAAGGGCTTTTTCTTCCCTGCTCTGCTCTACTTTCGTTTTGAGAAACATGTTTCACTTGGGTTGAGCTGACTGGACATTAGGAAGAGCTGGTTGTAAACGACTCCTGTTTTTCTTGGCGCTTGAAGGCAGTTTCCCAATGTTCCTCTGCAGATTTGAGGTTGATTACATCCTGTGCGAGGATTTTTTTGGTACAGTTTTAACTGCCATTACAGTGTCGTGGAAGCCGGCTCCAGCGAAAACAGCTGTGTGCTGCTGTGAATATTTCCAAAGCACTGAAGTAATGGGGCTCCTCCAAACCAGCACAGAAATGTGTCAGCTCTGGGAATTGGGCACTGTCACAAAAACAGAGTATAGCCTTGGCAGAGAGGCTTTCTTCACCAAGTGTTTTGTTAAAAAGAACACACATTAAAAAAAAAAAAAGCTTTTTATAGCCTTGGCTTAAAATCTGCTTGGTATATGGTGGTACAGTTAAACAGGAGATTTTTCCTTTAAATGCTAGTGAATGGCTTTGGGTTAGCAGTTCATGTGTTTTCAGGTGTTATAATATTGTATTCATAGTCCCACTGCAAAGTTCTAGGTAGAGCTTTGTCATTTTTCAGGTGGTTAATAGACTGGAAAAAAAAATTCATCAGAGCAGGTGAAGCGAAATTACACAGAAAGAACTGAAAATAATATCAGGAGTATGATTGAAATTGGAGGAGATTTCCAGAGATGGGAAGGATGATCGTAAAGGGAAATCACTCGACCACAAATGTCATAAACATTTCCATTCATGAGTGAAGATTTTCATTCCCTCCTCATTCATTTCCTTTGTCCTTACACAAGAGGAACATAATGGAAGTGTTTGCTGGTAACCCCACTGCAGAGTCTGCAGTTGAAAGGACCCTCATCTTCCCTCGTTTATCACCTCCACAGATATTCCCAGATAGAATCTCCACAGATATTCCCACTTTCCTCAGTTCTCACCCTCACTGAAACACGCATCTTCTCTTTGTCTGGTTTCCTTTGTCTGTGCCGGGCAAACTTGATTCCTTTGAGAGGTACCTTTGAAACACGTGCCACCTGCCCAAAGAAATCAATCTTCAAATAATTGGGGCCAACAGATAGCTTTTAAATTGGTAGTGAGCCACTAACAAATAAACCTTTTAGCTGCTAATGCCACGAAATAACATTTCTGCATTTCGCTCTTACTCAGATTGCTTCCACTTTCCACTGGCTGTGGTCCTGCTTCATAGGTTGCTGTGAACCTGCTGATATATCAAAATTACTCCTCGATTTTCCCTCTTTCTAACTCTCTCTTTTGGGGAAAGCTTTTCTTTCCCCAAGAGACACAAAGACCAGTGTGGTCCCTGAGCAAGGCGTTGCGGAAGAGCCGTGCCAGGAAGAGGACGGCAGGATGGAGCTGGAAAAGCTGGGATTTATTTAATTTGCTGCTTCCATTTGGTCCAGGGCCTGGGGCAGTCAGGCCGGGTAGACAAAGCTCTGGTGGCATGAGTCACCTTGGTTGCCAGCCACAAGGCAGGCTGCTCTTTGTAATCTTTGTGCCCCTCCCTCCCTCTATCAGGAGCATTTTCAGGCAGATTATTTTCACTAATATTTATTGCTGTTATCAGTGAGGAGCATTCTCAGGCAGGCTATTATTTATTATTAAATATTATCACTAATATTTATTGCTGTCCTCAGTGTGCTGGCCGTTATTAATATTGACTATCGATTATTCCCGGGCACCGCTGGGATTTGTTCGGCCCCTTTGGGATGGGATCTCACCCAGACACCCCAGAAAGAGCCGCAGAAAGCATCAGCGATAGTATCACTAACATCTTCTGGGAGTGACTCGTCGCTGTGAGCGCCGCAGTCTCCGAGCATCCGCCGGGAGCGAGGGCCTCCCACGCTCCTCTCCCTGCCGGAGAGCAGGCAGCACAGGGGGAAGGGGGAGCTCTGCTCCTCCTCACACTCACCGCATCCACCAGGAGGGAAGGATCGAGCTCAGAGCTGAGCTCCCTGCCCGTTCCTGCTGGCCTTTGACAAGGGTGACACTGTGGTGGCACTTGGAGGGAGCAGGAATGTGTCCTGTGTCTCATGAAAGGGACACAGGACTTGTGGATGCACTGGTGATTTGTGTTCCCAAAGCTGAGTGTCTTTAAGAAAGAAAAGCCAAACACACTTGGGTTTCAGACTGCACATCTGAAGAAAGTCTTTTCACCAGACATTCCTCAATTCAGACTTCCATGTGAGAAGGCAAAGCCACCTTTGTGGTTTACAGCGTGCCCAAGAGGAGAGCATCCCCAAAAAGAAATCAGAGAGGAGAGCTACACCCTGAATTCCCTCAGGAAGGGTTTTGCCAACAGGCTCTGACTTGAAGCAAGCCCACTGCGTGTTCTCCTCCTCCAGACACCTCAGTGTTTTTATGGTTATTCCTCAAGGATGGTGTTTGGACACGATCTCTCTGTTTCCTCTGGGAAGTCAGAAGATTGGAGCTGATTCTGAGGACAGGCTGGCAGGCTGATCCACCCCTCTGGCCACGTACACATTATTGCCCGTGTCCTGGCAGAATGGGCTTTGTGCAGTGGCCCTGCCTGCTCCCAGCCTGGGAACCTGCAGACCCATTTGCCAGTTGAAATCTGATTTTCCCCAGGAACTGAGGTCCCTTCAAAAAAATTTTTTTGAAAATGTCCAGCTCTCCTCTTTGGTTGTCTTGCAAAAACATCATCTTCCTATTCTTACAGGAAGAGGCAAAAACATGACATGACAACTTCAAGTGGTGGTGGTGTTTTCTGACAATTCCCAAGAAAAGCAGGGAATTTATGAGTGGACATTCATTCTGGAGTAGATCCTTTGGGGAACTCACTATTATTCTGCCAACACATAGGGGGAAAAAAACATAGCAACAACACAGTAAACCTGGAGGTCTTCAAAAGTCAGTTTATTCCTATTTAGGGCTCCATCCATCCCTGTTATCTAATCATAAATGTATTCTTATTGCACGGGGTCACTGCAGGGCAAAGCTGGAGTTATTTTGATTTCCATCCTTCAGCATATTTGGATTTCTCTTATACTTAATGCTGAACTTCCTCCTGAGTTTGGGACGATTATTTTTAGGATCTCTCCCAAATCCTTGGAATGCTGAGCTCGGACAGTTGCTATCATAAAATGCAGGTTTCAGTCTGTGATGTCTCTAGCTGAGACATGAGGAGGGGAGAGGGAGAGACACAGTGACTTGGGCACGGATTCAGCCTCAGGCAGAGAAGCCTGAGGGGTCATGAGGCATCCACCTAAGGCATCCCTCGCCACCCTCAGGATTTCTGCAGGGTTTGATGGACAAATCTCTTGCCCTACAACCTCTTCACCCTTCCAAAGCTGCTTGATTTGACCCCTGTTTCTAAAAGAGGCTGCCATGCATCCAGGCTTCCGTGTGGGAACGGGGATCCCGAGCTGTGCCAAGGGAAATACAGGCTGGAAATACCAGGAAAAAGTTTTCTACAGAAAGGGAGATAAAGTATTGGAATGGTCTTCCCGGGGAGGTGGTGGAGTCACCATCCCTGGATGCATTTAAGAAAAGACTGGATGTGGCACTTGATGCCATGGTTTAGTTGAGGTTAGGGTTGGGTTGGACTTGATGATCCTGGAGGTCTCTTCCAACCCAATGATTCTGTGATTCTGATTCTGATCTCTCTGGAAGAGCCCCCTCCCAGCATCAGAGTTTCCCATATCCACACACTGGAGCAAGGAAGCAAATCCAGCTGCTTTCCCAGCCTCCAATTCCCAGCTGGTTGCTCTTGCAGCAGCCTGGCAAGCGTGATAGCAGAATTATCCCGTGTTATTTTTTTGGCTTAAGGAGAGGCTCCAAGTGGAGACCTTATGCTTCTGCCCTAGAAGCAGCAATAAACTTCTGGATTTGCTGCTGGTGTGCTGAGACTGCCAACACGCACACAATAAAAGTAAACCCTTCCTGTGGCCACAGACCACAACATGCTGGTGATCCGTGGTATTATCCTGTTATTCAGTGACTCATCCTTGCTGCTGAAAAACACACAGAGCCCAGCAAGTTGTTAACAATAACACTGGATGTGAGAGGCTGGGGTTTGTTTCACTCCAGTGTAACTTGTTCCATATGGTCCTTTAAAGGCTGCTAAACGTTACACCGCTCTGGGCTGCCAGCTATTCTTTCAAGACGAACCCAAAGACCTAGAGCACAGCTACTTGAACGAAGCAAGGCTCTCAAAGCATTCTCCGCGCAGGAAAAACTCCCCAAGTTCAGGAGCAAGACGGATGTTGGGGGCTTTACCTGGGTAAGCAGGTCCCCATTTTTATTGAGTTTTTTTATTGAGTTACCCACGATAAGTGATGCTCGCCGCTGCTCTGCTGCCTGCCATGACACCTTTCAGATGTCAGCCACAAGCACAGGGCAGAAGCCACATCCTGACCAAGGAGATGAGTTTTTAACTTCTTGCATTTACCTCTCATGCATGATTTTCCAGGCCATTGATGAACCAATTCATTTGTGGAATCCTAACACGTTTTCCAAATCTCCTTGGTAGGCATAATTCACGAGGAAAATGCTGCAAAAAGAGAGACATGCAGCTGTGAGAGGTGTCCTCACTTTGCTCTCTGGCTGCATTACTCAAAGGTTTCACACAACAAGGTCCAGCACTGTTGCTTTTTATCTTCTTTTTGCCAGACTCAGGATTAAATGCTTGAGACGGTGTTTCATGTTTGGGCTCAGATGTTCATTAATTCTTATCTATGTTACAGTCTCACAAACTGAGTTCTACAGCACTTGTAGCTAACAAAGTAAAAAAATGGTCCCTATATGTCTCTCTCTACAAGGGCTTTTAAGGATAAACTGTCCAATTAAGAAATGACACCTCAATTATTTTCACTTTTAACCCAATAACCAACCACCCGTGGCCCACAACGTGGATTTTTCTACCCAATTCCAAAACACCACCCAGAGCCATGGAGAAGAAGGTGAAAAGAAGGACTCAGCCTCTGCCCTAAACCCTCCATCTTGCTTTATATCTGTTACTATATTCTAAACCCTTAAACTCTAAGTTTTCCACGCTGTGACATCACACACTTCTATTCCAACTCCACACCCACAGTCCCAGGGCTGTCACTCAATTTTGGGAGCCTTTTCCACGTCCTCAGGTCCAATGCAGTGTTTGCTTGGGGGTCAGTGAGCACAGACAGTCTGGAATTCCCAGTGCCCAGGGTTCAGCCCAGCAGCACGGTGCATCCTTGTGTTCCTGCCATGCTCTGTCCTGTGCTTAGTCCATGGCACTGCTTGGAAAACAAACACATAAAAAAGTTTCTCTCATCACCAGGGGTGTTCCCCAGGCCACAGCATCAGGACAAGTTTATTTGTTTAGGAAATGGTGGGATCACCATTCCTGAAGGGGCTGGGAAGACATGTAGATGTGGAGGCTGGGGATGTGGTTTAGTGGTGGACTTTGGTGTCCAGGTTAACAACGGGACTCGTGACCCCAGAGGCCTTTTTCAGTCTAAAACATTCTGTGATCCTACTTTTTTAGCCACTGGTTGTGGAAAAGAGATGCTCCACAAAGCGTCCTTCTTGATAACTGAGAGATTTGCCTTTTGGCTTGGGCTGATTTGATTGGAAGTGAAGTTTTGAGAGCAAGAGTAAACGACACTTAGAGCTCTTTAGAGCCTTGCTGATAACCTCACCCTTCCCCTGAAGTGTGACATGTGCCCAAAGTGATCTTGACAAAAGAGTTAATGTCGAAGGGTCTCTGCTGTGAGTGTGTGTGAGGACCGTGGGGGTGTGTATGGGGTGTGTGCAGGACGTGACCCTTTTATTGTCAGACAAGAGAAATCTTTGTGCTGCTTGCCGCTGAAAATCTGCTTGGTGGGCAACCATTCATCTGTTATCAATCATCAGCTAAGATTCAGGGCAAATCATGACTCTTTTACAAAAATTAGTTCAGACCCTTTCTAGGGTCTCTTAAAACCTCCAAACTAAATCACCAAAGACCCACCTGAGGATCCATAACTTGGTGAGAGTCCTGGCATGTTGAGAGGCCAGGACAAGCCTGTCTATATGGGCACCTTCTTCATGTGTACCTGAAAACGGCCTTAAGGTGTTAAAATGCCTGAAGATGTCCCTCCACAATAATGCACTAAAAAAATACTCAGCCTTTTACCCTTAATTCAAATGTTCTTACCTCAAAACTCACCAGGCAGACTGTTGTCAGCCTGCCTTGAGGCACAGACCTTGGAGAACACTACAAAACAAGACAGGTTTGCAGGCATTACAAGCTGTGCCACTGCTGATGTTTCCTAGACACTTTCTGTCCCCGTTGATAAGAACATGCCAAAGCTTTAACATTCTCCTCTTTGAAACAGACAGTCTGATTATCTCCAAACGTGCCTCGATGCAGGCAGCTCACAGAAAAATCACAGAGCAAGACAAGTTTGAAGACTGTAACCTTAATAAAGCTGATGTTTCCCCAGCAGTGATGCCCTGCCTTCACCCTGAGCTGTAACTCCGTTTCCTTGCCCCTGGATGCGGTTTGACGCGTGTCCCGTCTCTTAACGCAGGCACTTCACTCCAGCAGGGTCTGTGGCACACAAAGGGAAGCCCTGTGCTGAGTCAGGCTGCTGGAGGAGCCGGGGGTGTGCTGGATGTGGCAGATGTTTGTGCCCTGCCTGACTCCAGGCACAGCCCCTGCCGCTGGTTTGTCACCTTGCCACAATTAATCACGCAGTAACCAAAGGGCCCGGATCGCTCCTGACTCTGTCACTTGCTTCACCTTTTATTTTTGGGTTTGCCTCTTTCTTTTCTTCCTTTCTTTGCTTCTCTCTGCAGTCCCACTCCCCCAGACAAGCCAGCGACTGAGCTGGTGCCTTGTCTTTGTTATCAGCAATGTTTCCCTTTCCTGCCAATTTTTCCTGCCGCTGTCTGGTCAGTGTAGCTGGTGATCAGACATGGGCATCACCCCTCCTCTTACAATCTGCAGGTTCTGGTAGCTCCTCATACCTTTATTTCATGTTGTTAGACAGCCTTTAGTCAGGGTTAACCAAAGATTTTCCATCTTTTTCTTTTTTAAAATATTTTTTCATTTTTTTTTCTTTTTTTTTCTTAATTTTTTCTCTCTTTTTTTTTTTGTATTTTTATAATTATTTCCATAGAATCACAGTATGGTTTGGGTTAAAAGGGAGCTTAACAATCATCCAATTCCCTGCTATGGGTAGGGACACCTTCCACAAGACCAGTTGGCTCCAAGCTCCCTCCAACCTGGCCAGGAACACTTCCAGGGATGGTGCATCCACAACTTCCCCCCAAAAATTCTTCCTTATATCTGATCTACACTTCCAAGGATGGGGCATCCACAGCTCCTCTGTTCCAGTGCCTCAGCACCCTCACAGTGAAGAATTTCTTATTGACATCCAATCTAAATCTCTTTTAGTTTACAGCAATTAGCATTGTTCTGTCACTATCTAGCTGTGTAAAAAAATAAAAAAAAAAAAGTGAGCATATTGGCATGTGAATCACTCTCTCTCTCTTTTGTCCACTTTTCAAATTAATGTTGTTGCTGTCACCATTCATTTTCTTATCTCTCTGCTGTTTCCAGTAAATTGTTCCCATCTCAGCCCGTGATCTTTGCCTTTTGTGCCTCCAGTTGGAGCTGGGAGTGGTTTTAGTGGGAGAATTAAATTGGGGAATGTCTTTACTAAACCACAACAGCCTGGAACAAGCCCTGACAGGACCAAACACAAGCGGGATGTGCCATGGGCTCCAGAGCATCATTCAGCTCTCTTCCCTGGTGCCCTAAATTTCATCCACCCAGGAAATTGGCTGCCAGCCTGGAAGGAAGGTCAGTCTGCTCCCAGGTTGGTGAAATTGGAGAGCATGGCCACCTAGACTTGGCTGTGCTCTCCCAGCATGGCCTCATTTCCAATGTTCTGACTCTTCTGCAACACCAAATTTTTGCCCAAAGCCTAAAGGGAAGCTCTTCTTTCCCTTCAGCCTTACAACCACCTCAGTTTTCTCTTTGTGATGTGCTGGATGTCTCCGGATTGCTCATCTCCCAGATGCATTTTTTTGGGTGAAATGATGGTGGGAACCAGGTCACCTACACCTGATCTGAGGTTTGCTCATCCTGACCTCGAAACCTTTCAGTGATAAAATACACTTTTTCCCCTCTTTAGAGACAGCCCAGCTGCCCCACACCGTTACCCTCATGGCTACAGGAAGTTTTTCCTTGTGCCAGACCTCGGTATCCCTGGCTGTAGTTTAACCCCCTGACTCCTGATCATGCCAGCAGGAGGAATGGAAAGGAGGAGGAATGGGAAGCATCCCCTCTTTCAGATCCGCAGGGCTGTGTGTCTCCCCTTGACTTGTCAGTTTGCATTCCTGCAATGTTTCCTCTTGAATCATCCCTCTGAGACCTCTCACTTCTCTCCTTCCTCCTGCAGCTGCTGCCTGCTTTCCCAATGCCTCTGGTCAGGTAAATACAGCCGTTAACTCTGGAATCTGCCACTGGCAAATAAAACCCAGCTCGGCAGCCCTGGCACAATTGCCAAAACACCACACTGGTATCCTGAGGGGCAGGAAGTTTCTGAGAGGCTGAAGGGAGCTGAAGGAAAAGGGAAAGCCTTTATTCCCTGATTTCACTTTACCAGCCCCGTAAGACACTGCTCCACCAAACACACACCAGCAAACTGGTTTTACATCCTCAGAAGCAAACCAGATCTCAGAGGAGCTGGGTACAGCTTCCCAAAAGAGCAGGAGATTTCCTTAAGGGTCTTGGGGATTTCTAACCGTGAGGCAGGTGGCAAAGAAGCACCTTCAATCATTTCAAAGCACCATCACAATCCAGAAAGAAGCGATAAAAACCTCCAGCTCAGAGCAGCTTTTGAACAGGCCATTTTAAACATTTAAACGGCTTTTGAATGTCGGAAATTCCAAGGGGGGAACAGACTAGCACGTCACAGCGTGGAAACTCGAAAGGACAGTCCAGTCTTACAAATGGTGCAGTTTCACATCTCCAAAGTGTCCAGCAAAACCCCCAAACCCACAGCCACAACGAAATCAGAAAGTTACGTGCGGTTTTCTTGTTTCTTTTTTTCTTTTTCTTTTTTCTTTCTCTTTTTCTCTTTTTTCGGGGGGTAAATTCTCCTCACATGCAGAGCTTCGACTCCTGTGTTTGGGGCATGCGGCTTTGTTTTCTGCCCAAGCACTGCTCCAGCAGGCAGCACAGAGAGAAAAAAGCCCTTTTCGTGCTCATTTTCATGGTTGATACGTGTCCAGACACAAAACAGAAGGAACAGAGCAAACTGTGCCCAAAGAGCAGGACCTGTGTGTGCACCAGTGTGAGCCCCTGGCCAGCACACTGAGCTGGGGGCAAGGAAAGTGGGAAAAGAACCCTGCTGCCCTCTCAGCTGTCCCAGGGGGTGGTAAACCAGGAGCAAGGACACAGGGATTCTCCAAGGCGCCTTGGGATGACCAAGGAGCACGGAAATCCCAGAAAGTGGATTGATAACAGCAGACAACATGTTCCTGTGTCCCCAGGACTCAAGGACTGTCACTGCACAACCTCTCCCCTCACGGGCCTGGCGTTTGCAAGGTGTTCCACCAGCTTTCCTGACCTAGAGAATACAAATGAAATAAAAACATAACGCTTTGTGCGGCTGAGGCCAGTCACAGCTCACTTTTAATTTAAAAAAAAAGGCTATTTTCCCTGGAATAGCCAGCCTTGCTGAAGGCTGGCAAACAGATGATACAGAGGAGGCCAAATTCCTTTCACGACCAGGGGCCACAGCCAGAGCCATGCTCTCCATCTGATCTGCCTTGTGCTTCCCACGGGTAACTATGGGAACCTCGCTCATGGATCAAAGGGAAACGGGGCCAGGGCTGCTGAGGCAGCCCCACAGCCCCCAGCTCGCCCCCAGCTCGCCCCAGCTCCCAGGCAGTGCCACACGGGGCTTGCACTTCTGCTTTTCTGCAAGTCCCAGCTCCTGGAGTCATGTGCTTTACTGTTGCAGCACCCTTATGGGTTTTTTAACTTGCTTCTGGTCGCCAAGTAAACGGGAAAGCACCAAACTCAAGGGCTCAAAAGCAGAAGGCAAATCCAGAGGAGAAGTCACGTGTTACTTTTTAATTCTGTACTTGGAGTTGGGGCAGGGTGGGTGGGGTGGATTCTTTTTTTTTTTTTTCCAACCAAAAATTTTCCAGGCCTCGGAATGGTGGCAAAGAGGGCTGGAGTGTGAGCTGGAGAGTGCCAGTGCCCGTGTGCTGGCAGGGCTGCCCCAGGGCTGGCACTCTGCCCCTCCACGGCCCTTTGCAGGGAGGCAGCAGAGCCCCCGGGCTGTGGTTTTCACTGGGAGACCCGTTTCAGTCAGCCCTGCCTCTGCATTCTGAGCCCCTGCCTCCTGAGGACTAAACAAAGCTTCACTGGTGCCATGGTTTGGCTAGGAAAAGACCCTCAGTTCAGCAGGGGACATCATTTCCCTGCTCCTTCATTCCCCAGGGATGCAGTGGCTCCAGCCAGGAGCTGGTTTGTGCCGGGGTAGTGGAAGTGAGGTGCTGGGGAGACAACTGACAGCTGCCAGAGGGCTTTTTTTTTGGTTTCCAGCCCTTGGAGAAGAGTGAGGAGACAGTCTGCACCTTGTTCATCTCTCACAATAAGCCCAGCTGCTGAAGCCATTCTGTGCACATATTGAATTTTTCCTGCACATGCCTGGTGACCAGAAAGCAGGGTTTTGGTTTGATTTTTTCCTTTTTTTTCCCAAAAAGAAAAGCACGACTGGGAAGCAGAATTTGAAGGGAAGAATGTGTGGCTTGTTTTTCAGCCCAGATGTTTGCAAAATATGTGCAACTCTCCCCATTTCCAAGCTTCCTAAATTCAAGTCTGGCCCCTCTAACTACTCCATCTTCCAGTCCCCACGCAGCAGGTGGTACAAATACACTTTTGTGTTTGTTGCACATCAGCTCTGCAAAATTTGGCCAGCCAATGCTTCCTTCCTCCAGGAAAGCTCTTCCCTAAGCTGTTAAATGCTAGGCTCATGAATTACTGTTCCAGATTCATTGTTTGAACGCACATAAAGCACAGCACAGAGCAAATATCTGGGGGGAAGCTCTAAAGTGGCACAGGTTGGGTTTCTTCATTTACCTCTGCAGGCTCTCAGGGTAGGGGTAAATCACATGCTACCCATTTTTCAGAGGTGTGCCAAAACTCTCCATCAAACTCTGCCTCCTCCCTGGGGTGCAGCCTGTGCTCTCAGTTTCCCAGGGGAGAAGATATTTTCACATCTGGGGTGCAGCCTGTGCTCTCAGTTTCCCAGGGGAGAGGATATTTTCACATCCAAGCCCCCTGGCCTGGTTGACAGAGAGCTGGGATTCAGTCAGGCCTCCACGGGATCATCAGGATGATGGTACCAGGTACTTGGAAACAGTGAAGGACGCACTGTCTAGAGAGCTCAGAAAGGAATAAATTCATGTCCAGCACACAAAATTGCCCTTCCTACCGACTGGCTGCTGTGTCCCACTCCATCTGCCACATTTCCGAATGCCTGATTTCTCCTCCTCACAGCCAAGGCTGGTTTGGAGGTGTCAGTGAAAGGAAGAGCTCAAATCGCTGGAAAAGATGTTTCCAAGCATCTTTTTTAGAAGCACCACTCTCCAGGGATCTCCGGGTCTCTGCCAAGAACACGCAGAGGAGAGGCAGGGAGTGCGGAGGGAGCACATGCCCCAGCCTGCCGCAGAGAGGAGCACAGACAGACAGACGGCAAGCAGAGGTGGGGACAACCCACCCGCTCCTGCAGGACCTCTCTGGCACCTCCCGAGGGACTCGAGGAAAAACCATGACCGGAGACAACCAGCCAAAAGCAGCAGAGCCACTGGTTATCCTCCAGCACCACCTGAGACCAAAGCATTCCGTGCAGGAGATGTTCCAGAGAGAGACCAGGAAGGGTGGCAGGGCAGCTCCTCCGAGAACTGAACACGCTGAGCACTGCCCTGACCTCTTGTCTCTTACAGGGAATACAAGGCAGGAATTTTCCCAGCGAAAATGTGCCTGAGGCTTTGTGCCCCCCTCCTCTAAACTGTGCCGCACTTCAGGCGTCTCTTTCCACAGGGAATCCCGCCCTGTGCTCAGGGCTCCACAGCCCGCTAACCCCCTTCTCTGCCGGCAGGAATTGCCTCAGTGGCAGAGAATATCGCAGAGAATATCGCAGAGAATATCGCAGACAAAGCCCCGAAACCTCCCCCGGCGACTGCGGAGGGACGCGGGCGGCTGTCGGAGGGAGCCGTGGGTGGGCATGAATGAACGGGGGGGATGAATGAGCCGCTCGCTCACCGCCGGCGCGACAATCCCCACGGTTTGGAGACGAGGGATTAGTGATTAGTGATTAGTGATTAATCAGCGTTTGTGAGCGTGGCTGCAGCGCTGGGCGCTCCCTTGCAGAGGGTGGCAGGTAGGCAGAGGTGGCTGGGGAAAGCCAGCACGGTGCAGATTGCAATCGGGAGTGCTGAAACACGGCAGTGCCCACACCGTGACAAAACTCGCTGTGTCACGACACGAGCCCCGTTGCGTTTTTCGCTCTTGTTGCATTTTTTCGCTCTGGTTGCATTTTGTGCCCAGAGCATGGGGCAGAGAAGCAGGAGCGCTGGCTCGGCTCGCCCCGCGGGTCTCACAGCCCGTGCAGAGCTCCAGGCTGTCACAGCCACGGCTCCAGCTCACCTGGCTGGGGAAAAGCAGCGTGAACACCGTGAACTGCAGCCCTGGAGCATCTCCTCTCAGCAGCTGGACTCGCTGCCTCTCCCACCCCCTGAGTCCCACCTTCCCTTCAGAGCCCAGCTCCAGGTTTCTCTCGGAGGCTGTAAGAAAGGAAGGTCTAAATGTGCCTGGAAAAGGGAGTGTGAGGGACCACATCTTTCCCAAGCCTCCCAGCCTCGTGTGCTTCCCGACCAGCGGCTTTTGAAGCAGATAAAAGCTGCTCTGGTGTTCAGATGGGATAGTTCAGCTGCTTCACCTTCTCTGCCCCAGTGCCATCAGGGCTGGGTGGACACAAAGGGCTCAGGGGCTAAGGGCACCACCACAAACACTGACAAAATCTTGGTTTCCTTCAGCTCTCCTGGGATGTCACCGAAATCCCGCAGTTGAAGCAGCCTTTTGGAGGCACCGGGAGACAGGAACTGAGAGAGGTGAGTTTGGAGGAGTTTGGAGGAGCTGCGAGCCTGCCTGGCTCCTCAGAGGGCCCCTCAGCAGTGGACACCCATTAGCACGGCCTTGGCGACCCACAGGAGTTGGGCACTGTGCTCACTGAAAGAGCTGGGAAGTAGGTCAGCAACATTTCTGAGGGAATTAGGGAGTTTTAGGGAGAACTCCATGACTAAAATTTGAGTTCCACCGTGCTCGCTGGCACGGTGATTGGATTCCAGGGTGAAAAGCAGCAGCAGCAGGGATTGTGTTTGCTGCAGCCAGGCCGATTTTCCCCGCTCACACCATCCTTTAGCCACGCCAGCCCGTGCAGAGCCCTGCATCCTGCAGCCCCTGCCAAAGGAAATGCCACAGATGCACATGCACTGCTCTGCACAGCTCCTGCACAGACACATTCAGCTGGGCTCATCTGATATCAATGGCCCTGCTGGGAGAACTGAGTGCCACCAAAGTGCCACGCACGGCAGCTGCAAACTCAGCCCTCCTCTAAAGGGTTTGAAATCAAAAGAGGTGAGGCAGAAAATCAGAGTGAGCTGTTGGGCACAAAATCATGGGGGTTTTTTCTAAACCAAATTCTTATTTGGAAATGCCTTTCATTCCATAATATAATATTCCTTATTCCAATAAGCTCTTAAAGTGAGACCAGAACTGAATAATATCCATAACTGCTGCAACACTTATTATCAGTAGCTGGTTTGTTGGTTGGTCAGCTCATCACAAAGTGCTTTACAAAGGAGTTTTGTGACACTGTCCATGTCTTACCCCTCACGCTGAACAGAGAAATTTAGTTTTCCATCTCAGCTGAATGACGCAGCGGTGCAAAAAATCTTCAAAATTTTTGTTGTTGTTGTTGCTGTTGAAAGCAAGTAAGAAAAGAACAAACGAAATTCAGAAGTGAAATTCCGGGTTGGTGTCTGGTCAGTGGTGACCAAAATTCCAAGATAAGAGGGAGAGGGTGTAAGAGGGTGCAGGAGCTAAAACAATGTCTGTGCTTCCCCACAGCTCTGGTTGCACCTGAGGATCTGGGCACGGAGGGTTCGTCAAGGTCGCCGGGTACTTGCACACCAGCCTGTGAGTTATTAGCTCTGCTCCTATTTTTAAGTTCCTAAAGTCACAGAGTTTTGCCTGCAGGGTGGGACAACGGGTTCATCTGCTCCTTGCCGGAGCCAGCCAAGGGTGGAGGAGTCACTCGGGCATGGTGGAAGGGGAATTGCCCACAGGAAGGACACTTTGGTGTCAGCCTGAGGTGCAGCAAGTCCCTCTGTGCCAGGCTGCTGCCTTCCTGCAGGACCCCCCTGAGCGCCGTGACCCTCCTGTGGGGTCACCAAAAAGCTGCCAAACGTGAGGCCAGCTCCCTGGCTGAGCCACAAGCCCCTTGCCTGTCACCCCATGTCCCCTGCCACCATTCTGAGGGTGTGAGAGGGGGTGAACGTCAACCCGGGGCGCCTTGGGATGGTCCTGAGCTCCTCCTGCCTCCCCACAGCTGCACTGTGGGGCACGGGGACAGACACGGCAAGGCTCTCCTTGGACACACACGGACACACGGACACACAGACACACACACAGACACACACACGGACACACACACGTTTCCCTTCTCTCCATCTCTCCCAGGGCTCTCTCCATCGTGAAGGGTGCAAATGGGTTCAGGATCGCCCTGGCAGGCTGCAGGGCGGCCGGGGGGATGCGGGCAGGAGCTGAGCTGCCGGGGCGGGGTGTGTGATGGGATGGAGGCAGGCAAGGCATGGCTGGGGACTGTCCCGGGCAGGGCAGAGCAGGAGTGGGGACAGACAGGGCATGGATGGGGACTGTCCCGGGCAGGGCTGGGGGCAGGCAGGGCAGGGCAGGGCAGGGCTGGGGATTGTCCCGGGCAGGGAGGGCAGGGCTGCTGGGGGGTGGGTCCGCAACCAGCCCTGCCTTTCAAAGTCCCTCGATCGGAGGAGGAATTCGGGAAATATCTCCAGCAGCGCGAGGAGGAGGAGGAGGACGGCGGGGTCCCTGGCTTGCCCGCGCATCGCGGCGGAGGGATGCGGAGGGAGGGGAGGCTGCCTGCGGGGCGGGCGGG
>VZDJ01000052.1:8931107-9146465 GCA_008694505.1 Cyanoderma ruficeps
CTCCCTCCCTCCCTCTCTCTCTCTCCCTCCCGCCGCCGCAGCCGCTCTCCGGGGCTCCGCCGCCCGTCCCTCCGCGATGCCCCGCCGCTGCTGAGCCGGCCCCGGCCACCCCCGCTGCTGCACCCCGCCAGGTAGGACCGACACCCCGCCGTGCCCCCCGAGCCTGCCCAGCCTCACGGGGCTCCCCACACCGCCATCCCGGCACCGGGGGAGGCTGCGGGGAGGCGGCGCGGGGGACCCGGCGCCGATGGGGAGGCGAGGGTGGGATGGATGCTCGCACTCACCGCTCACACACACACACAGAGCCGGGAATGCTTCCTACAGCCCCAGCCGCGGCACCTCCAGGCGGGCGAAAAAGGGCTGGCCGCCCTCCCCCGGCGGCCAGTCGCGATATATCGCGATGGGAGGAGGCGCGGCTGCGGCGGGGGTCTCTTAGCCCCTAGCCCCGGAGCCGGGCGTTGTGGGGTCGGGCAGGGGGGATGAGGGAAATGTCCCTCCCCGGGGGGTTTTGGGGCGCGGTGCCTCCGCCCGGCGGGGCTGTGCGTGCCTCGGGGCAGGGCTGCCTTCCCTGCCTCGAAACCCTTCCCCGGGGGAGCGCTGAGAGAGGCACCTGCAGCCACCACGCCGAAATTCCCCTTTTCGCCTGGAGCAGCGGGCGTTTAGCAAGGGCTGGCATTAAGCAGCGCTCATCACGTAGGCTTTGTCTAGGTGGAAGCATGGCTGGGGCTCTTCCGTCATCTTGAGTTTAATTCTTTATTCACAGCCTTGTTGCTTCATCCCCACACACACACACACACACACTCCGCCGAGCCATGCAAAACAACTCCACGCTCTGCTCTGTCTCCAAGGCGAGAGCAAACTGCCAAAATGTTGCAGAAATGCAGCAGGCACTAAGGCAGGACCGAAAATGAAAGCTTGTAGTAAAATTCACAAGGTCACCGGCGGCGTGTGGGTGCCAGCGGCGTGTGCTTTCAGGGCTGCTCCTCGCCTGAGCTGTGCAGGAACCTGTTCATTCCTCCAGTCCCAGGTGTTGGGAATTGGCAGGTCAGGCCATGGGAATGAAGGCTGGGAGAGGCTGGGGTTCTCTGTGGGCTCCCCTGGCGCCTACCGAGGGTTTCCCGTGCTTTTTGTCACCATCCCAAAGGGAAGGAGTGAGCTTTTGTTGAGGAAAGGGAAGCTGGGACACTTGTGTGGTGATGTGATGTGATGGTGGCATCCAGGGAAAAAAAGAGCTGTGCTGTGTGGCTTTGGCCAGGGACGTGGCTGTCATCAAAGAAAGGCATTTGTGATCCTTTGGGAGCATCTATGAGCTGCTCCTTTCTCCCCCTTTCCTTCTCACGGCTCTTCAGCAGCAGCTTTCCCCCTCGTCCAGCACAGACATTTAGCCCAAACAGGGAAATGAGGTAACATTTCCAGGAGCATCACCTGGCAGCCAAGCCACGAACCCCCAGGAAAGCTGTCTGACTCCTCTCACGCCCCCAGCAGCTCTGCCGACATGAACAACTCCTAAATCAGTGCTGAGGAGCCACGCTGGTCAGAGCTTCCTCTCCACCAGGCTTTGCTCTCAAGGCACCTGAGGAGGCTGGATGTGCTCCCTGTGTCCGGCATCCCTGAGTGCCCACACGGCTGGCACAGCTCTGACCCGATGAAACTTCCCTTGCTTCTCCTCCCCTCGCTTTCCCCAAGGCTTTTGTAATCTCTTGGCTGGGAATGGCTCCTGAAACTGGAATGTTCACTGTCCTGTAGCTGCACCTTGTTTCCTCTCCAGGCACCGCTGCACATGACGTGGCACAAACTTTGGTTTATGTCCTTGCTCTTGGGAGTCTCTACAGCACCTTAAATGATGCTGGATGGGCACAGCCACTTCTCTGCCTTTTGCAGTGTCCTGATAAGCTCAGGGAGTTCAGGGTTGTGATTTTCTGGCGTTGCATCCGGGACAGAATTTGGGTTTCTGCGGTGGCTTTGAGGGGATACAGCCCTGATTGCTCACTGGGGAAAAAAATCCCCTGTTCTCCAGCATCCTAATGAGATCCTGTAATAAAGCCCAGTCCCCTGCAAGATCCAAACATCACTGCATGACCAACCAACAGGTTGGACACAGACAACACAAGGGACGGTGGCTGTCCTTGTGACGGGCACAGGGATACCCTGGAGCTCTGTCCAAGCTCAGGGTGCTGGGATCTGCTCGTGCTCCCAGCTCCTGGACATCTGTGGCAATCCTGGCTGCACCTGGGGCTGCTGCAGGCTGCTGTGCTCTTCACCCACTGAGGGCTGAGCTCCCTGCCTGGGCTGGCCCTCGCCAAGGGTGTGAGTGGGATCTCTCCAGCTGTTTGCAGGAACCTCGGAGGAACTTGGCTTTTGCTGTTATCTCTGTCCCTCTGGTGATTTCAGCTGAACTTGGAAAGAGGGGGGAGAACAGACAGACAGACATGGAAACTGTGATTTCATGTGCCTGGCTTCCTAAGGAAACCTGGCTACAAATAGAAGTGAGATTTGGTGCTGCAAAGAGCTCCTGAGGAGACAGAGAAGGCGGGGGAGTCTGCACAGAAGGAAGGGGTGGCTAACCTCGTGTTCGAGGTGGGTAAAGAAGGCCTGGCACTCACCTGGGCTCAGAATGCCTTGCCCGAGGTCTGGGGGTCTGGAAGCTGCCCATCTGCTCAGCACTAGCATCCAGCTCCCTCTAGAGTCAGCCGTGCCAGAGCCGTGCCTCTGGATGTGGCTCTGCTGGAGGCACCAGCCCCCTCCCACAGCCGGGAGCAGCCACAGCCCGGGATGGAGCCGGCCGGGGTGACCCCCTGCCCAGCCCCTGTCTGCTGCCACTGCTCAGGCCAACAGCCTGCATTCGTGTCCATCCCCACGGACATCTGCACCTCTCCACCCCTGGACGGTCACAGGGAGCTGGGAAAGGGATTCATCTCCTCTCCCTTGGAGCTTTCTGATCCTGCTGCACACAAGACCCACACACAGTCACAAACCCAGCGCAAAAACAGCCCCAGAGGGAAGAGCAGACACAGGCAGAGGGGGAAAGCAACAAGCCTGGTAATTCCTCCCTTCTGGCCCCTTTGGGGCACCTCTGGGCAGATACTTCCTCCCCAGGCTGCCTCAGGATTATCAGCAGCAGTGTTTTATTCTCCCAGCACTCACGGGAGATGCTCTTCCCATTTTCCACGGAGCTCAGGGAGATGCAGGGCTGCCCTGAGGGAGCACAGGGAGCCAGCCAGGCAGGCAGCCTCAGGGCCAGCTCCCGGAGAATGGGCACACTGGGCTTAAATCGTGCACAGAGAGGAAGGCATCAGCAACCCAAGAGGAATCAGAGAAAAAAAGCAGCCTGATGCTGCTTGATAAAGAAGAGACCCAAGGCAGGTGGTAAGGGTAAAGAAATGGTCTGAAGACAGCAGCAAGAAGGAAGACAGTTGTTTTTAAAGCAAACAAACAAACAGAAAAAAAAAAACAGTTCCAGAGAAACGTAGCATTTCCCCCTTGCTTCTCATTTCTTGGCATATTCCGTGCTGAGATCTTGAGCCGTGGGAGAAAGGGATAACTTGACACTCGGTCTCCATGCGTGAAAAGCAAGACTGTAATCTCCCTGACAAACGGTTCCAGGCTCGTTTTCTGCAAGCTGCCCCAAAATTCATCCAATGTGGTTGAAAATCTTATATCAGGGACGTTTTATTTTCTCTATTTGCCTGTTTATTTTGGAAACTTGCTGGGGAAATTGTGGGAGGAGATTGGACGTTTCATTGAAGAGATAGGATACTTGGAAAGATCAGTTGCAGATTGATAATTATTCTTACTTTTTAACGTCCTCTACAGAAACCAGGGTGGCCTGATGTGTGTTTTACTTGATCGGCCTCATGGAGGGCTTGTGCCTCTGACTATATTTGGAAAGGTTTTGATGGGGTTTTTTTTTTTTGCTTTTTTTTTTTTGGTACTGATGCAATCAGGATGCTGATGGCCTGGAAAATCATTTTCCTGCTGTGGAGATCCACAGGGTCATGGGCAGGGGATGCCAACAGGCTGTGCCTGTTCTGGAGTGGCAGAGCTGGGTGAAAGGGAGCAGGAGCCAGGCAGAGCTGGAGCAGGGAGGCCAGCCAAGGCTTTTCCATGCAGTGTTTAAAGTGCCATCCCTGGGTGGCAACACAGCCTTTGGGCTGAGCAGCTTTTTGGAAGCCCAGGCAGCGCAGCAGAAGGGTCCTTTTCCTGCCCTGACAGGTGAATCTCACAGCTGGCAGGAGCTCCGTTTTGCCCGAGCCGAGCCACGGGGTCAGCCCCACGATCAGAAGTGAACACAGCAGAGCCTGTGGCTGCCCAGACAGATCTCCAGGCGCCCTGTGCCTCCTTGCAGGGCTGTTGGCATCCTTTTGGTGCCCCTTGGCTGCGAGGAGCTGCACCTGTGATGGTCACAGACCAGATGGTTGGTCTAGTTTTGGTTTTTTTATCCCTACAGCCATATCTTTTCCCGGTACAAGCTGTCTGCTGTAGACACACTGCTGATTTCAGTGAGGCACAGGCAGGGCCAGCAGCAGAGGAGAAGTTCACTATTCCTGCAGAGATGGGGCCATGGCTGTCACTCCCAGGCATGGAGGTGAGGTTGGCAGTGCTTTTCCCCCAGGGAGATCGCAGTAGGTTCTTCTTCTCCTGCAGGAGAAGCTGGGGAAGGGGACATCTCCACCTCTTCACCCCTGGATGGTCGCAGGGAGCTGGGGAAAGGGATTTGTCTCCTCTCCCTTGAAGCTTTCTGTTCCTGCAGGCCCCACAGGAGCATCCTGCTGCACTTTACGAGTGTAACTTGGGGACTTGAGGTTTGACCCTGGGCTAGGAGAGGATCTGCCTTTTTGGGGCTCCCTGTTTCTCCATCCTACAGGCTGGCTGCTCCTTGCAGTGACCACCAGCTGCTTCTTTGTCAGTTTTTGGCCCCTCTGGCTCTACCTCCAGCCTGTGACGCCAGGAAAGGGCGGCTTGAGCTGCCTTCCCTGCCTCTCCCTAGTGCTAGGGAAAGGTCCTCTCTTGTCCAGCTCTGACTGTGGGGCAGGAAAAGACTCTTTGGGAATCCCCATGGTGTTGCAACAGCTCTCATGGTTGTGTTCCTACACTGAGTTGGAAAGCAGCCACTGTCACCCGAAGAGCAAACTTTCTACTGGCACCCTGTGGGGACAGAGAGCCTGCTGCTCCAACCTGCTGCACGGTGGGGGCACAGCTGTGGGGACACCTTGTCCCCTCCAAGGTGGCAGTAAACTGGCAAAAATTCTGTCCACGGTGGTGTGGCTGTGATGGTGTGGACACTGCTGGGTGACAGCTGCTCTGCGCAGGTTTTCTGTGGGATGCTGGGGAGAGATTTCCACCTGGAAAGCCTCTCTCAGTCTTCGTGTGGAGCCCAGGCCATTCCCTTCCTTGCTCAGTCCTTCTGTAATTAAACTCTCTGGAGCAGCAGGTTTGAATTTTATTTTTTTTTTAGTGCTCTTAAAAATAATGGTGCTTCTGGTGTGGTGCATTTTGTGTGCGAGGCAAAGCTTTGGGGAGATAACGGGGAGGGCCTCACAGTGGATGTTCCAAAGCTGAAGTGCCCTGATGGAGATGGGACTTTTGGGATGCTGCTGCAAAGGAAAAATCTGTGCTTTGTTGAAATGCAGAGCAGCTTTCAGGCTCGCTTTGCATGCAGCAACCAGGCAGCCTGAAGGATCGATGCTGCCAGGGAAAGATCAGAGCAGAGTCTAAGAGGCTGTTTCCTCCCCATCTGGCAGCTCCTGAGCTGGGGGGCAGGAGCAGGAGCTGGCAGCAGGAGCTCTCTCCTGGCACTTTGTAAAACCCAGAGCTCCCGTGTTCATCAGGGAGGCAAATATCTCTGCAACCCTCTGCATCAGCTGCCCTCCTGGTGTTTGACAGCACCAAGGGGTGGAAGGAAGGCTGGGCTGACCACCCTTGGCCAGGAGCTCCACCTAAACTGAGCTTGTGACGGAGCTTCTCACAGGCTGCCCTCCCTGACTGTGCAAAAACCCCTGCTGGCACTGCTGTGGGGCTTGTCTGGGAAGGGAGAGGGGCTCAGGGCCACTTCAGGAGAGCCCAGCTCGGGCTCTGTCTCTGCTGGTGAGTTTGGGCTCTCCCTGAGAGCTCTCCAGCAGCACCAGGACAGTTCCCCTGCTGCAGTGGTAAAAAAGGGCTCAGGGTGCTGTCCCTGGGCATCGGGTGGTGCTTATGGGCAGGGGAGTGCTGGCCCAGGACGGCATTTTGGGGTTTTTCAGCACACATTTCAGCCTGTGCCCCTGCCCCGTGCCGCCCTGACCCCTCTGGCCACTGGGGCAGTGCCACCAAGGCCACCAGCAGCGTGGCAGGCAGGGTTTGCCAGGCTGACACTCTGCACCAGCTGCTGCACGGGCTTTTATTGCAGACGGCCAGGAGGGGAAATGCAATTGAGACACCTTAATGAAAAGCTAACAGAGTCGGGGTTGGAGGGAGGGCTGCTCTCCAGGTGGCCTCACTTCTCCTTGCAGCGTGCTGGAAGTGATTTTTGTGGGGATATTCCCGCACTGTGCCACAGTGTGCTGACCACCAGCTGCAGGCAAATGCACAGCAAGAGGGTCTCCGGGGCCCAAGCTGTTCATTTTGGATTGTACAAACAGAGAAATGCTGGTGGTTTAATAACAGGTGCTCCTCAGAGCTGTTTGGGGTGTCAGGCTCTGGCTGCATGTGTGTAACCAGCATGTTGGGGGCCAGGCATTTTCCAGCCCTTCATAATTCCTGAGCTTCACTGGGAATTTAGGTTTAAGTAGTGAGTTTAGGTTTAAGTAGTGAATTTAGGTTTAAGCAGGAAAGCTGGCCATGGTGTGTGAACCTTGCTTGACGACTACACCACAAAATGACAACACAGCAGAGCTGAGGGATGCTGCTGCTGCTGCTCAGAGGGGCATTGGCATGGCTGGTGGATGCCTCTTCCAAAGCTCCAGCCATTCCTTATCCCTCTCCAGAAAAGCCCCACGTTTCTTACCTCCTGACATCTGAGGGGAAAAAATACTGTTTGTACATGGAGTGCTGGTTGGGAATGCCAGAAATATGGATTGCTCAGATGCAAGCCTCTAGGCCTTTTTTCTTCCTGTTTAAAGTAGTAAGGGACTCGATTTCAAACAAACAAACAAATAAACGAAACAAAACCCGACTTATATTAGAATGTCTGAAAGAGGAAGCACGGGGTAAATAAAGTTCAAGTTACTTATTAATCTGATTTTGTGGGTGTCTTTTTTTTCTGAATGAGACTTCCAGTACCCAAATCCTTTCAAGGCTGGAGAGTTGGTCCAAAGTGTGATGGGACTCTCCTGTTCTTCATGACCTAAATCAGTGACCCAAAGCATAATATTTTTTTCTAGAACCATCTGTTTTCTCTTCTTGCCAAGGGGATTTCACAATGCCTGATTGCTCCGAATAATTGTACATGTGCAGGGATATGACTTGCCACAGGGATAAAAATTAACTGGACAAGGACAGGTGGATGCTCTTGAGTTTTGTGAAGACACTAGCACCCTTTAGAAGGAGAGGGTGAAGAACCATGCGACTGAGTAATATTTCATGCCCACAATGAATTTTTTTTTTAAGCCTACATATTTAAAAAGGAAACAAAACTACACTTAGGAGCTGTCTGGGATAAACAGAGTAGGTACCAAGTCAGCCTGTGTTTTGACAGCCCCTTTATCAGACGTCTCCACGGCTTAGTTTGGAGCAGTGTGAGGCACAGGAGTACAGATGTTGGGTGACTAATTCATGCTTCAGCTGAATTTCAATGACCGTGAATGCACATCTGGTTCAGATCAGCCATCCACTGAACGGCCTGCAACAAGGTGCTTCTCTCTACAAACAGCAGGCTTGCATTTTTTTGTTGTTTTTTTGCACTTTGGTGGCTACAGCTCACATTTGGGGAAGGAGAAGGTACCCAGGCACTGTGATCAGGGGGCAGTGAGTCTGGTAGTGAGAGCTTTTTTGTAGCATTAACAGGATTCCCAGTGCAAACAACTTCCTTTAAAATCTGTCTTCCTACAAGAGACTTGCTTTTTCTTGTTCAGTTTATCTGTTCTTATCAGCCAGCTCTCTGATTTGCTCACTTCCTCCACTGTGTATCTTTTTCTTTCCTCAATCACGATACCAGGGAGTGGAGGGGTTGGAGGCAGACCAACAGCTCCAGGTGAGAAAATGCCATTTATGTGGAACCATCTTGATAAATCCTCAGTATTGCTCTTCCAGACCGATGATTTTGTTACTACAGCGTCCATAAATAAAAGCAAATGGAGGAGAAGGCTTTGATCCACCAGTCCGGTGTCTCTTTGTGGAGCAGATCCCACAGCAGGGGTGTGGGATGGCACCCGTGGCTTCCTCCAGCCCCTACGCCAGTGAGGAGTTAAAACCTTTCATGGCTGAGCTTTTGTTGGTTTGTTCTTTCAGGGGTTCGGGGTTTTTTCTGAGGAAAATCAGCTCAGCTTTTTGTATTTCCCTGTGAAGTCGAGGTATTGACATGCTCATTTTCCTCTCTTCACATAAACATTTTTAAGTACCATTTCATTAAATTGACTTGGATTGGAGAAGCGTGGCGATTGGAGATTGGCATAGCAAAGGCTCTCCTTGAGGAGAAAATATACAGTTTTAATAACCAGGGATCTGGCTTTTATTGGCTAGTAAATTTGAGAATGTAGCACTGAGCATGCTCAGGTTTTGGGGTTTGTTTTTTTTTTTCCCACTAAGCATCTCTTTGTACTAAAGGCATCTGTTCTGTAGGTTTATGCGCTGTTAACTAACTGCAAACCTCTTTAACAGCTCCTCTCCATTGCTGGAAAATCCCGAGGCAGGACAAGGGCAAGCAGGGCTGTCAAGGCTGATGAGTGATGCTGTAAATGGAGTGAGAAAGGCCCTTGAAGGGGAAGCCGTCAACGCTGACCTAGTGGGAAAAGAGCACAGGGACGCGTTTCCTCCAGGAGCATGCCAAGAGAGCCAGGCTTCCATGCATATGGGGCTCTTTCCAGTTTTGGGAAGGTGCAAAGTGATGCACTGTGGAAGGAATGGCTCCAGAATCGTTAATTACAGGCTGCCCTTCTGGTGCACCTTATGACCAAGTGACTGTTAAGAGTCGGGTTTTGCCAGGGCTCAAACTCACTTGGTGGAGCAGATGCTTGGGAGGACTGTGAGCAGGAAAAGACTGTGGCACGCGTAGCTTGGAGTGATTTAAAAAGTATAAAAGTATTTTTTAAGCCTGATGAGGGGACAGTAGATCTCCCTGTCCTCTCCTGCTCTTACCCTGAATTCCAGTGAGTGCGCTGTAATTTTGAAATGGGAAACACTTCTGCCAGCTGTGAAGCAGAACGATGGGCTTTAATTAGATTAGAGGAACAAGGAAATGCAATTGAACAAATAGGTTTTCAGCCAAGGGAAAGAAACATCACAGTAGCTAAAGGGGGTAGGTGCTGCCTCACTGGTACCATCTGAATCCATCCTGGTTCAGATGACTGAGCTGGAGGATTTCTGCATGGAAAACATCACTAATCATGACAAAATGGGCTCAGAATCAGCCCCATCTTCCTGAGTAACAGGATAGCCTGATCATATCTTTGGGGGGGGAAATCTGTTACCTCTGGCTGGCCTCAATTAATGCAACTTCTCCTTTTTGCCTCTTCAGGTCGAGGACGTCTGGGACCCATCTGGTGGGAGCGGCCATGTCGCGAGTAACCCACCCGCACCCGCGCCCAGTGAGCCTCCCCCTCCTGAGCCTGGTGCTGGTGCTGCTGTGCCATGCAGAGGGCACACGGGGGGAGAGCCCCAGCGAGCTGCCTGCCAATGACACCGAGGAGTGCGCTGGCTCCTACATCTGCAAAAAGGGGGTGATTCTGCCCATATGGGAGCCCCAGGACCCCTCGTTCGGGGACAAGATCGCTCGGGCGACGGTGTATTTCGTGGCCATGGTGTACATGTTCCTGGGGGTGTCCATCATAGCCGACCGCTTCATGTCCTCCATCGAAGTCATCACGTCCCAGGAGCGGGAGATAACCATCAAGAAGCCCAACGGGGAGACCAGCAAAACCACGGTGAGGATCTGGAACGAGACCGTCTCCAACCTGACGCTGATGGCGCTGGGCTCGTCCGCCCCCGAGATCCTCCTGTCCGTGATCGAGGTGTGCGGCCACGGCTTCACGGCCGGGGACCTGGGGCCCAGCACCATCGTGGGCAGCGCTGCCTTCAACATGTTTGTCATCATCGCCATCTGCGTCTACGTGGTGCCGGACGGAGAGATAAGGAAGATCAAGCACCTGAGGGTGTTCTTTGTCACAGCGGCCTGGAGCATCTTCGCCTACACCTGGCTTTACATCATTTTGTCCGTGTCTTCCCCCGGGATCGTGGAGGTTTGGGAAGGCTTGCTCACCTTCTTCTTCTTCCCCATCTGCGTGGTGTTTGCCTGGATAGCTGACAGGAGGCTTTTGTTTTACAAGTACGTCTACAAGAAATACCGGGCCGGCAAGCAGAGGGGGATGATCATCGAGCACGAGGGCGACCGGCCCTCCTCCAAGGCCGACATCGAGATGGACGGAAAGGTGGCCAACTCTCACGTGGAGAACTTCTTGGACGGCACGCTGGTGCTGGAGGTGGACGAGAAAGACCAGGACGACGAGGAAGCCAGGAGGGAGATGGCTCGGATCCTGAAGGAGCTGAAACAAAAGCACCCCGACAAGGAAATCGAGCAGCTCATCGAGCTGGCCAACTACCAGGTGCTGAGCCAGCAGCAGAAGAGCCGGGCCTTCTACCGCATCCAGGCCACGCGCCTCATGACCGGCGCCGGCAACATCCTGAAGCGGCACGCGGCCGACCAGGCCCGAAAAGCCGTCAGCATGCACGAGGTGAACAGCGAGGCGGCCGAGAACGACCCCGTCAGCAAGCTCTACTTCGAGCAGGGCACCTACCAGTGCCTGGAGAACTGCGGCACCGTGGCGCTGACCGTGGTGCGCCGCGGAGGGGACCTGACCCACACGGTGTGCGTCGACTTCCGCACCGAGGACGGCACGGCCAACGCCGGCTCCGACTACGAGTTCACCGAGGGCACCGTGGTCTTCAAGCCCGGGGAGACCCAGAAGGAAATCCGCGTGGGGATCATTGACGACGACATCTTTGAGGAGGATGAGAACTTCCTGGTGCACCTCAGCAACGTCCGCGTGAGCGCCGAGGCCTCAGACGAGGGTGTCCTCGAGGCCGGCCGTGCCTCAACGCTCGCCTGCCTGGGGTCACCCTCCACTGCCACCGTCACCATCTTTGATGATGACCACGCTGGCATCTTCACCTTCGAGGAGCCGGTGACGCACATCAGTGAGAGCGTGGGAACCATGGAAGTGAAGGTGCTGAGAACCTCTGGAGCCCGAGGAAATGTTATTGTGCCCTACAAAACCATCGAAGGCACGGCCAAAGGCGGAGGAGAGGACTTTGAGGACACCTGCGGGGAGCTGGAGTTCCAGAATGATGAGATAGTGTAAGTCAAGGTTTTGTTTGTTCCTTACAGTCTCCGCTTCTCCTGGAATGAAGTGTACTCAGCTCCCAGAGCTGCACTGGAGGCGTTTGGGTGCCGGGGCACTGCAATAAGCCGTGAATGGCCTCAGGTGTTTTGGGGAGCCTGAAACACTGCATCCCTGCCTTGGCAGCAGACTGGAGAGTGATGCCCGTTCGGGGCACTCCAGCTTTCCAGCAGCAGGGAGGTGGGGCTGATCTGGGATCTCTCCAGCCTCAGCTCTGCAGTGGAGCAGGGAACAAAACCCAGGTGGCTGTGACCACACAGGCACGGGGACGTGTCCTGCAAAGGGCTTAGACTGAAGGTGAGAATTGTGGTACCTGGTTCCCCTTTCCTGCTGGAGCTCAGATCATCTGCTGCTGGGTCACAGCCTGTCCCACTGATGCTCTGCTCAGGGTTTGGTGAAGGTTGCTTCACCTTCTCCTGTTCTAAAAATGTTCTAAAAGGTGCAGGCCTGGGTCACTGTCCAACACATGTCTTGAAAAAGTGTTGTCATGCAGGGAAGAAACCTCATGGTTAGGATGTGACCGCAGCCACATTCAGCTTGCTTGCAAGTAAAGAAAAAGGAGTCTGAAAGCTGTTGGAGGCTACTCCAGAGTGTTGCTGTTTGGATGGTGGGGAAATTATTAGTGCTGCAGCCTTATTACATTATGTGGAGAACATAAATTTGCTCAGTGGTGGAAAACATCAATCCTTGGGTATGTCATGAAGACATTTCCTTGCCCAGCTGGTGCTCTGGGAGGAGTAAGGGTTTGGAGCTGTGCTGTTGCAGCCTGGGGCTCTCCCTGCAGTGAATTCTGTGTTTGCAGCCAACGGGGACTGAGGTCTGTAGCACAGAAACACCGCATGGAACTGGAGGAAGTAACTGATAAAGGGCACTGCTGTGTCAAGGGAGAGCTAAATTATGGCTCGGGTGTTATTTATTGTGCTGCTGGTCTCCTAGGAGCTGAGACAAACCGTGGCGAGCGCCCAGAGTGGCCCTTGTGTTCTGTCACCTGTATCTGCACAGGGAGAATGAAACATCTCCATAAAACTGCTTGAAGTAGATGTGGGGGGCGGGAAAGAAAGGGGTGATTTGTAGTTCTCCAGCAGGATTTATAGCAGTTGGGGTTTTGACTTCCCAGGGAAAACCGAGCAAAAAACTTCACAGCTCTACAGTCTGGAGGCTCAACAGACAGGTTGCTCAAACAAGGGTCAAGAGCACGTGGCTCCTGACTCCTGAATGACAAATGTAGTAGAGAGGAATGCAGTTATTTGAATTTTATTTTTTTTTTAATAATTTTGGGTGAAGCAGGGAGTGGCCTGCAGAGATGCAATGAACTAGGCTATAAGTCTATCTCCCAAAGGCTCTTTGCTTTTTATCCAGGTCACTCAGCACGGGCAAAACTGGGCTAGTGGGAGCTAGACTTTGTTCCCAGCTCCCGTGGGATGTGACATGTTTACATGGCAGGCCAGACATGGCACTCAGAGGAGCTGGGACCATGCCCTGCCTTGGATCCATCCCTGTGGGCAGGATCCCTGAGCTGTCCTTCACCCAGCACCTGTGTCTGTGCTCGGGCTGTGCTGAGGGGAGGTGTTCTCTCTGCCACTGCTGTGCCTGCCTCTGCTTCCCTCCTCTGAGCTGTTCACTGCTGGCTTTGCCAGCAGCCCGGTAACCAAGGGGTGTGCTGGGAGCCAGCTGACCACATCCTGTGGGCTCCGTGCTGGTGTGCCCTCACCAGGGCCATGAGCCTCCTCCTTCCTCCTCTTACCAGCTGCCAGAATGTGCACAGCAAGCAAAAAAAGGGGAAACCAGCTTCCTTAGAAACCCCAGGATGCTTTTTGTGTGCAGATCTGCCACCGTATCTCTGTTGCCTTTAAATTAGGTCTCCCAGGAATCACAGTGGGTGGTGGGACCTCAGAGCTGTCCTGGGTGTCAGGAGGTGGTGGCTGCAGGGACAGATGTTGGCCAAGGGGTTTTCTCCATTCAGGTGGGAGAGGACATGGACAGGATGGAAGCAGTGATGCACACTCCAATCCATCCCTGTGCCTGAAAGGCAGGAGGCATTAAACTAGGTATTAATCTAAAATTCAGCTGCTGCAGTCCAAGTTCAGGTGCTGGGTGGTACAATCTGACTGGCAGAAGATTTCCTGCAGGTCCATGTTTTTCCCTGGACACAAGTTTAGGAAAAAACCCTGCAGAGTGTTCCTGATGCTGAGGCTCTGCTTACAGGGATCCTCCCTTGGAAGAGTTTGCTCCAATAAAGAAACTACACCAGCACAACCTGTGGGCTGTGCAGCTAAAGACTTTCTGCTCTGTCATTGCTCGATGGTGCTGTACTTCAGCTGAGCCACAGTTGTGTGGAATGGTGCGACTCCCTAGCACACTGGATCCAACAGAGTTCTAAAATTCCAGGTTTTCCCATGCTCTGATGGCCCAGAGTTGCCTTTGCTGCCCTTTCCGAAGGTTTTTAGCGCCTCTTCAGTTCCGCCATTCAAGCCTGAATGAACCAGTGATAAAAGCGAGTAGGATGTGTTTTTTCTGGGGCAGTAATAACAAAGGTAGGGCAGTACAGGGAGCCGTGAAGATGAAAGAAAGGCGTGCATGAGTCCCTATTATTAGAGGGCTGGCTTGCTGGTAAGTCCCAGCAAAATTAGAAAGCGCTGGGAGGGCCCTGATCTTCTGGAGACCTTCCTCTGGTTCCCAAAAGGCCCAATTATGTAACGTGTTGTTTGTTTGCCGTGTCCAGAGAGACTTCCCCATTTTGCAATCTGTTGATGTCCCCCCTTCCCAGAGTACACAAAACAGCAGTTTAACTGCTGCGGCCACGCTGCTCCTGTGCATTTAAACAAACATCTCCTTCTGATGATACAAAAAAAAAAAAAAGTAATGGAGAAGATGCTGGTAATGCTGTGGGACATTTGACCCAGCACTGCCTCTTGGAGTGGTGCCTTTCCTGCTCCTTGTTCCTGGAGCACAGCTGGTGTGTTCAATGGCTGTGTGTCAGCCAGTGAAAGAAACAGCTTTTAGAGGGGGTTTGCACGGCACATTGCTCCAGGCTCCATGGGAAAAGGTCTGGGGCCTCAGCCAGGTCAGTCCCAGTGATGCTGCACAGGAGACATTCCTGTAGGTGCTGTGATTTAAAGTGTAGGAGAGCCTCCCCTCCGGGCCCACCCTCAACAAGGTGGCTCCAGCCTTGTCTTGCATCTCCAGGTTAATGATCAAAGCTCTCTGCATGAGAACATGGAGAGGATGTGCAGTTGTAGGCCCTTCCTGCCCTTCCTCCTCCATCTACTACAGCCTTTGTGATCATAGAAGAGGTCACTGGTTCATCCAGCCAGTGTATTTTTATCTCCTGACTGAATGCTAAATAATTCAAAAGAAGTCCAGCTTCCTATATTAGAGGAGGAAGCAATCCTTCCCCTGTCTGATATCCCATCAGCTCTTCTCCTTTCTGTCCCAAGGCATCAGCAGCAGCACCTCTTCCAGATGGGGCTGCAAAGCTCCTTGAAAAAACAGTGTTCTTTCAAGTTCAAAGCCCACAGTTTTTCTAGGGATAACACTGCAACTAGAGATCTGTCACAGTCTGTGCTCCAGATGTCTGCACACACACACACACCCCCCAAAAGAAAAGATTTTACTGCATTCATGTCAGAGAGGAAGATGCTCCATGTGGACAGCCAATTAAACTCATATTTCACCGAGGCTGTCACACCTGTAAGTGCTTGGAAAATCTTATGTCAAATGATCTTGCTGTTCATAACACACAGTTTAGTTGTTTCTATAAAATATGTCTGCTGCAGGTTTAGGGAATCTCTTTGCTCACTGAGTTTGACTTGTCCAAGTCAGTTCTGGCATTTCTCTGGAAACATAAATTTGGGAGCTGAATACTAACAGAGACACAAACATCAGCTACATCCTCTGATTTTTTGGTTTTTTTTTTTGGGAAAGTGTCCCCAGAAACCACACAGGCTCCTTCCCAAGAGCCCTTTAAAAATGTCAATGTTAATAAATATGGACGGTGGCAGGAGGGGAACCAAGCGGTGCTGCTTTTTTAAGTGCCCCTTTTCTTTTTCAGAAAGAAGTTGGGTCAGATATTTCTAAAGAAGCAGCAAAAATAATATCCTGACTCAGCCCTGGTACCCCTCTAATATCCATCTTTCTTCTGTGGCCTGCAGCTTCAGAGGAAAAAAGTAAAGCCCCCAGCAGGAGCAGTAGGATGCAGTTGAAGAGCAGGATGTCTTCTGATGTGGCAGAGGGAATGCTGTAAACCGGGCGGGAAGGGAAGGAAACCAACATTCCCTTTTCCAGGTTTCACTTGTTGAGTGCATTCCCTGCCTCTCTGTGGTCCCACTTGGTTCAGCTGGGCCAACGTGCGTCCCCTGGCCCGACAGCCCAGCCTGCAGAGGGTTAATGTCTGACAGCACAGCTCGAGATATCACAGGAGACAAAGAAAGATTAAACTCTTGCTTGGCTGCATTCCAGAGCCCCAGAGCCCAGCGTGGGGTTTGCAGAGTGTTCTCCCCTCTCCACTGGAAGTCCTGCCTGGCCCAGGAGAATAAGGCCAAGTGATGCTCACAGACCTGTTGGAGCCCTGGGGAATTCCAGACTGTCTGTGCTCACAGGCACTGACCCCCAAGCAAACACTGCATTGACCTGAGGCCGTGGAAAAGGCTCCCAAAATTGAGTGACAGCCCTGGGATTGTGGGTGTGGAGTTGGAATAGAAGTGTGTGAGATCACAGGGTGCAAAACTTAGAGTTCAAGGGTTTAGAATATAGTAATAGATATAAAGCAAGATGGAGGTTTTAGGGCAGAGGCTGAGTCCTTCTTTTCCACCTTCTTCTCCATGGCTCTGGGTGGGATTTTGTAATTGGGTAGAAAAATCCACATTGCAGACCATGGGTGGTTGGTTATTGGGTTAAAAGTAAAAATAATTTAGTTGTCACTTCATTATTGGACAGTTTGTCCTCAAAAGACCTTGTAGAGAGAGAGAGAGGGCTCCATTTTTGATGTGTTAGTTAGAAGTGCTGTAGAACTCATGGTTTGTGAGACTGTAATATAGATTATTAAGAATTAATAAACATCTGAGTCCGAACACAAAACACCACCTCAAGCATTCAATCCCCACTCTGGCAAAAAAGAAGATAAAAAGCAACACAGACCTTCCCCTTTGTGCTGTGCCCGGGACATGGCAGGTGCTGAAAAACTCATTCCCGAGAGAGTTTTTGGGACCACATGAGGTCTCAAGCCCCTGAAGGGCAAAGTCCCAGCTGTGTCTCTGAATGTCCCATGGCTTGACCTGCTCTGCAGGGTGAGGCCACTGAGGGTGCCCCTGTGCCACACCATCGTGGGACATCACCGTGGGACAAGTCCTGCCCGTGGCCCCCTCAGGGGGGGTGAGCACGGGATGCAGGCTGTGCCTTTTGCCCAAATAAGTCGGGAAATCCAGGAACTCGACTGCACGATGTCCCCTGTGGAGGGGATTAGGCAGCAGAGTCCTGTTGTTGGACAGGGGAAGTTGTGCCAGCACATCACTGGGGGTGAGTGCCGGGGGGAGAAGGGTGAGGACAAGAGTTTGCTGAGGAGCTGACACGGGGGGGTTTTTTTGTCCTTGAAAAACCAATGTTTCCTTATTTGTAATGAACTGTTGTTGGCAATTTACTGCTGCCAGCTGCATCTCTGTGGTTGATTAAGGGAGCTTGGAGCTTAAATATGTAATAACTCCCTGAAAGCCATTGAGAGGCGGTTATTAGCTTCATCAGGGCCTGTGTACACATCCGCTGCACTCCTTTGTGAGCAGGCTACCTATCAAATGCATTGTAGTGATTCACAAAATGCAGGATCTAGGCTTGTTTTAAGAAATTAGAACAACAGCCACAGCAAAGCTCGTTGGAGCAGGAAAGTTATCTCGGAGCAAAGCACTGCTCCACAGCTCCCTGATGGGCAGACAAGGACAGGGGGTAGGAGAAATCCTATCCCTTTTTTCTTTCCCTGGCATGTGCTTGAGCACAGCATTGGCACCAGCAGGTTTTTACAGCAGAGCAGGCATCCATCCCTCTCCCAGCTGTGCACACGGGGTCCGTGGCTGCGCCAAATCCTTGAGCAGGGAGAGGGAATTCACTCGTACACAGGATCCCGATGCAGCTGGAGTTCAAGTTTGGGCATTTGGGAGGAAGATCTCTTTCCCCTGACACTTTGCCCTTGGGTTTGAACTCAGTGGATGGCGCTGGGTGTTACTCCAGCAGCAGGGCTGAATCCGTGGGCTCAGGAGGAGAGTGGCACAACAAAAAGCAGACAGCTGACCACAGCCAGGATCCAGGCATCCGTGCAGATGGGCACAGGAACATCTGCTGCCATCCAAGGGCAGACAGAGAGGAGAAGCTGGACCTGGCAGACTGAGTCAGAGGCAGCCCCTCCTCAGAAGGAGAGGCTGAGCCTGGAGGCACCATCCCACACGCTGCAGGGGAATGAGGGTGATCAGGCAGCTCTGTGCTCCCAGGGGGATGTGATGTTGCCCTGCCCTTGTCAGATGCACTGTCTTCCATGTCTGGATGTGGCTTCTGTGTGTCTCCACTGGCTCTGCCCACATCAGGGACAAAAAATCATGTAACCCCTGGCAAGGACATGCACATCACTGTGTGCAAGGGGAAAGTCACCTCTCCTGTCCCTGGTCCCTGCTCTTTGCCCTGTTCTCCAGCACCACAGGGAACTGTTTCAGTTTAACCCTCACAGTCTGGTCTTGCTGAACCACCTGTGTTCTCCCAGAACTCTCAGACGAGGAGCTTTGGTGAACAGCCTCTCACAGCCCCAGTGTGTGTGCCAAGGTGTGTGCATGGCCTTGCTGCACTGGTACTGTGGGGTCTGTCCTCCTCTTTGCAGCCCTGAGCATGGCTGGAGTTAGGGTCAGCCCTCTGCAAGTCCCAAATGCCACTTAGCCTGAGGACATCTT
Organism: Cyanoderma ruficeps; assembly: GCA_008694505.1. Classification (NCBI taxonomy): domain Eukaryota; kingdom Metazoa; phylum Chordata; class Aves; order Passeriformes; family Timaliidae; genus Cyanoderma; species Cyanoderma ruficeps. The sequence goes on from VZDJ01000052.1 coordinate 8,949,559, forward strand.
GGGATCTATCAAAAAGCTCTGCTAATTAAGTTTCTGACAATGACATTAGAGGCACTGTGCTGGTTTCCAAGAATGGCAATGCTGGATCCTGGGTGACAACAAACAGTAACAGCATTCTCTGTTTTAAAAATATCTTAGTGTAAGAGAGAAAATATTCCCACTGCTGTGTAAGTAAGAGGGTGACCAGCATGAGCCTGCTCTGCCCAGTCCCTATATGGTCCCATTTCCATAATGTCTGGACTGCTTCCTACACAATCGAGGCAACAATCAGATGTGTCTGGCAGTGGGAAACAAGGCAATGGCAAAGAGCACGGCTGGATCCCTGTGGCCTGGGTGCTGCAAGGAGAGAGATGGAGCTGATGGCATATTCCTGCCCCTTCGGAGCAAAGCCCTTTCCAGGGAAAGGTCCCCTGAGTGCAGATGGCTCAGATGGGGACAGGGATGGGGCCCAGCCGAGTGGAGTCCAGTGCAGAGATATTACCTTTGGAGTTTTTCAAGAGATTTTTTTTTTTTTAATTTTAATCGCATTGTTATCAGGAAGCATCTTTGGAGAGCTTGAGTGAGTCCTCTGGTTATTTGCTCCCCTTAAAACACTGGTGCGTGGTGGAGTCACACTCTGTGCTATTTTGGGGTCATGCAATATGGCTCTGATTCAAGCACGGGGCCAGCACAGCCTGCAGGAGACCCTTGTCCCAAGGGCCAGATGCACTGTCACCAGGTGGCAAAGCTGTTGTCTCGCTGGCTGGGACATAAGAAGGGCATGAAGACAAAAAAAAAGGATTGATTTGCTCAGAGCTCTTTTCCAAACTTGGTTGCCTGCTTCCTAGTAAGAAACTCATTTTGAGACGTGCTTGCACGCTCCTGGTTTCATTTGCCAGTACACGTGATCCTAAAGAACAAAATAGCTGTGTGTGGGTTTTTGCAAACAATTTGGAGTAGAAATCTACAGATCCATGAGCGCTCAGCAGCCCCCAAAACTGCCGAGCAGCTCTCAGCATTCCCCTGCCTGACCTTCTCCCTGGCACTTGCCCTCCCATCTCTGTAGTGCTCTTGTGGCCGTGGCTGTGCCATCCTCTGCCCCAAAAACCTCCCCCCTGCATCCTGAGCAGCAGAGCTGTGACAGATGAGTTCTCCTGGCGTGCCTTGGGACGAGGGCAGGCAGCTCTCCTGTCTGGAGACTGTGGCCCCTGTGCTGCAGGGAGCTGTGTGTCCCCAGCCACAGCCCTCCCCTGGCCCCCAGCAACGCCACAGCGCAGCCCGGGCTCTGCACAGCTCCCACAGAAATTCCCAGCCCTGTCACAGCCTGTAAGGCAGGAGAAAAAAGCCAGTTCTGCAGGGAGTCTGGGATGAATGGAGCTGCAGAGAGCAGGGCAGAGGCGCCCTGGTTTCATTGAGAAGAGGAGGCTTGGTCTGAAACAAAAGCTGTTACTTTGGCTCAGGCAGGTAGGGAGCAGGTTTTACCTGGCAAGAGCCAAGAGTTTGCTTGGTTCAGTAGATTTCCATTCACACTTTAGGTTTGGTTGTTGAAATTTATCTTCCTCCTGTATGTGACAGAACCCAGGGGAATGAGGTATCACCCCTGCACAGGGCAAAATTAATGTAAACATAGTCAGTATCAATGCCCCAGGCACGTATGGCCCTGGGAATAAGGAGGGAAGTGTAGCAGGAGATTTACCTGACTCATGAGCTCTCTGGTGACCTGGAACTCAGCGAGACTCATGCAAAAATCTGAAAATGGGTCAGTTTAGTAGGAAGGATTGTAACAGAGAAGTGTGGGAGGCTTGGGCCAGGATCAGGCTGAGCATGAACTGGACGAGAATTAGATGGGAAGGAGATATTCTGGACATTCATGCCTTAGCAATGCAGAGGGGAAAGGGGAAGGGAGCTGAACAACAGGTTCTGCCAAGAAGCAGGTCCTTCTGTGATGTCTGTGGTCATGAGGCCACTCTGTAGGACAGAGGTGACAGTGTGCCTGTCCTCAGCCCACAGGAAAATCCAGGCTCCTGCTGTGAGGGCACTGCATGCAGGGCTCTGAGCAGCCCCTCTGGAAGATTCCCTGGACAATGGGTGGCATGTGCAGGCAAGCTCAAGGAGCTGCCTTCAAAAGCAGCTCAGCCAGCTTAGGTCTGCCTTTGTACCTAAAAGAGCCTAGAATAAATCAACACGTTATTTGTAAGTACCTTGGAGATAACAAGGAGATGAATAACAGCCAGCATATATTTGTCAAGAACAAATCTTATCAAGCCAACCTAATTTCCTTTTATGCCAGCCTTTTGGGTAAGGGAGAAGCAGTCTTGTCATATCACTGAGCTTCAGAAGGGCTTTTAATGTTGTCTTGTTTCAGAGCTGTCATCAGCAAGCCCTGGCTAAATGGGCCACTGGGGTGATGGGGTCTAATCTGTCTGCGAAGAGAAATGTGTCACTGCATGGGGGTGAAAAGGTGTTCAGTAGGTGCTTGGCCTGAAATGGAGCTTGCTGGGCAGGGGAAAGAGAAAAATGGTGCTTTAGCTCGCGGGTAGAAAGAGAGTGAGAGTCTGAAAGTGTCATCAGAGGTGGGGTGGGGATTTACAGAGATGTGAGTTAGCCCGGACAGGAGCAAGACACTGTAAAGTGCTTGTGTAGGAATGGCCATATACACAAATTCAGGTGAGGGAGGGGAACAACCAAGTCAGGGGGTGCCAACATGGCCTGGCAGCCAAATCTGAGCTCACAGCACTGTGCTCTGGCAATGAATGAGATATCCAAGAGGATAGAAACCATCCCTGTGCTCTCTCCTGGGGGAGCGGGTGGCCTCTGCCAACAGCAGGAGACAGCTTAGAGGGCACTGCCCAAAAACTTACTGAAGATATCAGGTCTGTTGTGTCCTTTAATACATCCTTGGGTCAGAGGGGAGCTCTTTCTGTCCTCCTGCTGTGTGCTGGCCAGGCCAGAGTGTTCATCCTGTGAGCCCCTTGTCCTGCAGGTTCTCCTGCCACAAACCTGCCATGGGATAAGGTGCAAAGCGACCCACGGATGGAGCAGAAGAACCAAATGCACATGTGGAACCTGCACCAGTTCCCTGTGGCCACCCACTCTGGGCTCCTGGCTCTCCAGGGATCTCTGGGGCAGGGGCAGTGCCTGTCTCCTTTGCTAATAATTAGATGCAATGCAAGCTTCCCTGCAGGAGAGCCCTGTCCCCCTGGGGGAAGAAGCAAGGCTGCACAGATTAAGGAAGCTAATTAGAGGGGAAGAGAGCACTGGTGCTGAAGCCCCAACAGTAAACTTTGAAATCTAGATAAGGGAGCAGTATTTAATTATATACAATTAAAACAGCGTGTCTCAGCCCCCTGGGAGCTGGCAGTCCTGGAAAGCCCTCACAAAGGTGCTGATGAACAGCTCTGGAGGCAGCAGGAGGCTGGGGGCCATGCTTGTCAAACTTTACCTGGGAAACACACCTGAAGGGAAGAGCTAGGGACATTCCCTTGGACCAGCACCTCCTTGTCCCTGCACGATGTCCTCCCCGTCCTAGAGCAGGTAATGGGAAGCCAGATCTTGGGAGATTGCTCTGCTCTTACATGCAGCTGGGCAGCACCACTGCAGGCACCCCTGCAAGGAGAGGCAAACCTGGGAACATGGGGGAAGTCAGAGAGGGTTGTAAATACTTGGTCTGAGAAACAGCCTTTGTGCCCTTTTCTCCCACTGCACAGGAGAAAAACCTCCTGCCCCTGTGCCTGCCAGCCAGGGGTGTCCCAGAACCTCCAGGGAGCACCATGCCAATGTTCCCCTTTGCTCCACAAATCCTGCAAAGTTACCTTTGGTTATTTTCCTACAAGTTCCCTCCGGCCACTAAAGCAGCTGCTTCCCCTCGCTGCTCCTTTGCTCCTCCACGTATCCAGTCCCTGAATTCTGATCCTTTCTCCTGTCCTCTTCAGGCCAGGAGGGCAGTTTGCTTTCCCTGTGGGGTGCCTGCCTTGTGCTCAAACGTTCCCTGTTCAGCTGAGGCAGCTCCCTGGACTGCAGCAGCAGCTCCCAGCCCAGAGCTGCAAGGGAAAGCTTGGATGGATTCATGTCGTCTGATAGATCAGAGCTGCAGAACCAGCCTCGAGTTCTCCAAAACTCCTCTTCTTCAGCATCTTCAGACCCTTAAGGAAGGCTTTTAGTTCAGCCTCGGCTGCCAAGGGAAGTGGTTCCTGTTTTAATTTGTAAATGGAAAGCGCCAGAGAGCTTCTGCCTTCTGAAAAGCACAGGTGAAAGCCTGGGGCTCCTTTTCCTGCAGCCTGTTCTTGTTGAGGAACACACCTCGAGCAGGTCTCTCCTTGTGCAGCTGCACTGGGAGCCGCAGGATGTGCCCGGGGTGGGGGAAATGACTGGAACTTCAGGCAAAGGGACAGGACCTGGCACCAATCCCGGGTCTGACAAGGGGGACAGGGGCCTGCAGCACTGCCTGGGGGGTGGCCAGTCCCCTGCAGACTCTACAGAACCCGAACAAACAAGCAGAAGATCCCAAAAATGTAAAGGGCATAAAGAGCACGAGGGCAATGAGTGCACAGACTGTGTGATGCAGAAGCCCAGGGATTCCTTCCCTGACCCTGGAGTCATCAGCTCAGGCTGTCACACTGTGACTGCCCCTCAGCCAAGTTCCTTAAAAGGACCAGAACCTGCAGGAAAGCTGGGGCTGAGAGGATTTTGTGTGGTGTGTGGATGTGGTGTGTGCTGGGGGAGAGGCTGGACACGGGGTCACTGGAGCCTCCTGCTGTAAAGGGGTTTTGGTCCCAGCAGGAAAAGCCTTGGGTGGTGCAGCTGTGACTCCTGAATGCTCAGACAGCGAGGATTCCTTAGCAATCTTGTGCCTGGCCTTTGCCCCCACGTTCTGCTGGTGAAGAACCTCCCTCCTTCCAGTGTGCAAAGCCCGTGAGTCACATCAGTGATGTTGCCACAAACAGCTTCCTTCCCTGCTGATGCAGCTGCTTTGAAATCTTACAAGACCCGAAAGTGATGCCCATGCACTCGTTTTTGTTTGTCTGAACCTTTCTGGTGATGTTTCCCTCTGCTGTGCCAAGAGCTAAAACCTCAGGGCATCCTTCACTCAGTGTTTTAAGTGAAAATTAAATTTCTTGTTGACTCCCACGGCTCCAAGAGCTGTGGTGGTAAGAAAAATGCTGACTAATATCTCGTGTGCCCCGTCTTGGTGTGCCAGGGAGGAAGTTGCCAAGCTTTGGGAGAAGAATTGCTCTCAGTTGCCTCAGTCCTCTAGAGCTGGAAGGAAAGGAGAAGGTTTAAGTTACACTTCCCTCCTTATTCCCAGGATGATACCTGCCTGGGGCATTGATACTGACTATGTTTACATTATTTTTGCCCTGTGCAGGGCTGATTTCTCATTCCCCCAGGTCCTGTCACACACCCAGTCACTAAGGAGAAAGATCAATTTCAATAACCAACTTCTTCCTTGGTGTGCCAGGCAAAAAGTTGCCATGGTTTGGGAGAAGAATTGTTCTCAATTGCCTCAGTCCTCTAGAGCTGGAAGGAAAGGTGGAAGGCTTAAGCTGCTTCTCAATTCGAGCATTCCTACCAGTGTGAACGAGCATGTTGGCGTCTTGCAAACACACAAACACATTTCCACCAAAGCTCTGCTAATGAACCAAACCAGCAGGCTGTCCTGTCGGTGATTTGTGGGGAGCTGGTAAAAGACTCGGCCTGGGGAGCTCATTACCCTGCTGAAGGAGTGAGTGCATTTTGAGGGGAGATGCTGGGAAGCTGTTAGCTGCCAGCTGTGAGGCAGGGCCAGCAGCAAGCCTGGGAGAGGAGACCTCCATTGCCTTTGTGTTTTCATGTCCAGACGCAGGTGTTTATTAATTCTTATCTTTGTTACAGTCTCGGAAACTGTGAGTTCTGGCTAACAAAGTGAAAAATGGCTCTGTCTCTAACTCTTTCCAAGGCCTTTTAAGCACTAATTGTCCAATAACAAGATGACACTTAAATTACTTTTACTTTTAACCCAATAACCAACCACCCCTGGCCCACAGTGTGGACTTTTTCACCCAGCTATGAAATCCCACCCAGACCATGAAGAAGAAGGCGAAAAAGAAGGACTCAGCCTCTGCCCTAAACCCTCCATCTTGCTTCATATATATTGCTATATACTAAAACCTTAAACTCTAAGTTTCCAGGGCTCCAACTCCTCAGGCAGCAACTGCAGCATCCAAAAGGGATGGAAATACCTCAAGGTGCACATGGACCTGAGGGCTGCACCTGCCTGTGCCCTATCAGTTGGAGTAGGTGAAAGGATAACTAGGAAAATACATCCGTGGGGATGAGGTGGGCTAAGGGAAAATATGAATAATTGGAAAAGGAGAGGAAGGAAGTAGTGAAAGAGGGGCCAGAGTCACAATGGTTTGTATGAATGCCTCCTCTTAGCTGCTGCTGAGCACTTGAGAGCTGCAAAGGGCTTGGGTCCTCCTCAGAGCCCCCTGTGCCATCAGACCTTAGAACAAGGCTCAGGTTGGCAGTAGGTACTTCGAAAAAGCTGTCAAGTTTCATGTTCAGTGTGTTTGCAGGGAGAACCCTGGCTTGGCACCAGCCATCAAAGGTAAGAGCAATGAGGAGCAGAGAATACTTCTAGCCTTGCCAAGAAAAATCACTTGTCTGGGAAAGGAAGAACTAAATCGATCTGAATTTTCCTGCTATTCATCAGCGTTTCGGTGCCAGGGCAGCGCATGTGAGAGAGGAAAGAAAAAGGATAACGTGAAGAGCTCCATATTTAATACTGTGTTAATGTCTTCCCTCCCAGCTAGAGCAGAGGTTTAAAATTCCTTTCCTGTACACGAGGGAAAACGTACTGATCTGTGTGAGCGTTACTATTTAGGGAAGAAAGATTTACCTTGCAGGAAATCTGCAACCTGAATAAAGCAATTTGGGAATCTAAAGAAAATAACTGAAATTTGGGGTTGTCAGATATACATATATATAGACATATAGATAGATAGNTTCTCCCTTGCTTCACAGAAGATTCATTTTGCATTTTGAACCAAACTTTCCCCCACTGACTCTGGAAAGTTGAGCAGGGGGGAATCATTTCAGGCCAAGTGTTTGGAGCAACCCTGCTAACAGCAACTGTGACAGAAGGTGAAGCAACAACACTTCAGCACCTCAGCTTCTCCCATATGAAGGCCCATCCATTGGGAAGGATTACATTGTCAGGCAGCTTGTGCAACAGCTCTTTGCAAGCAAGGATTTGCTTCTAGCACCCCAGTTATGGGGTGGGAAATCCTGCAGAGCAGCAGGTGGAAGTGGCAAAGCCACGTTGCCAGTTTTGGACCTGGAGCTCAAGGTGATGGTGACCTCCAGTGCCTGCCCTCCAGCCCTGGCTGGGTGCAGCACCCTTTGATTGGTGGCATAAGCTTTATTCATTTATTTCTTCCTGAGCTTAGACTCGTGGACTAATTAGAGGAGAACTGGTGAGCTCAGCTAACGCATTTGAACACGGGTAGCTTTAGGCTTGCATTTGGGTCATTAAAAATGAAGTGAAATGATGCTCTCTTTGCACCAGCTGTTATTATGAGCAGGGGCCTTGGTTTGGCAGCAGTTTTCTCCCCAGCACCACTGCACTAATGACTTCCAGCACAGAAAGGAGCCGTGTGTCATTAATGCAACACGGTGGTGGGAATCTGCTGTAGGCACAGAGGGATCTGGGACAGAGCAGTTGATGTCACACCTGTAACAAAGCTGGGACTAACTGGCTGAGTTTAAACCCTTAGGAGGCTGGAGGGAACCATAAGGGAAGCCCTTCCCTCAGGGACATGCTCCCAGAGCCAGTGAAGTGGGTCTCCTGAGGGCCTCTTCTGCCTGCTGGTGTGTCCAAGCAGCCTGAGTGATCGTGATGTTTGAGCCAGGTTTTCTTCATTCATTTCTTCCTCTTCTCTGCTGGCTGCAGGCAGGTTTTGGTTGAGATGGAGGCCGTCAGTTTATAACATAAAAGGCTGGAGAGACAGGCTTCATCTCAAGGTGGTCTAAACTGCAGATGCAATATAGCCAAAGCTGCTGGGGACGGCCTATAAAGATCATTTGGCTTGCCTCCCTGTGGGACAGAGGTTGTGTGTGTTTGTTGGTTGTCATTCCTGCAACAGCAGGAACGGAGGAAATGTCAGATTGAGGATTGCCCCCACAAGGAAATCTGCATTCTCTCCTCTCAGTGAAAGTGGGGAAAGCTGGAAACTCCACAGAAGCATACCTGCTTTTCATTAAAAAAGCTGGAGGAGGAGGAGAGACCATACAGATTTGGAGGTGTCGTTGGCTTGTATCTTAGACTAAACACCTGGTACACAAGAAAACATCACTTTTGCCTCCTTCAGGCCCCGATGACAGAAACCTGCCTTGCAACACTGAGGCTGAGGGACCCTGCAGAGGTTTACAACGCTGGGAGGGCCCTGGGCATGGTCCTGCTGTGGGGCTGCAGTCGCACTGCTCCAGGTTCCATTGAGAGGCTTTGCTGGCATGCTGTGACGGTGCAAGTGGCTCACATTTCTGGAGCTGCAGAACAAAATTACCTTCAATTTCTTCCTCGGTCGCTGTGTGCCTCGTAGCAATGCTCTCCAGAGGTGGTGGCAATGCAGGCATAAATAAAAATTGGCATGCACGGGGACTACACATACCTGGAGCCATAACTTAATGAGTTAAATCAGAGCCCTTATTATCTAATTTCTCATTGTCATCCAGTTTCTTGCATCTCTGCAGATAATTGATGTGGAGAATGGTTCTTGCCTTCTGGAAACTGGCTGCCTTTTGAAATGCTCCCATCAGAGATGCCTTTTTCAGGCTTGTACATCTTTCTTCTCATTATCCTGTTAATAGGCCTGGTTCTGCCAAGTGGAGGAAGGGGAATGTATTGGCAGGGTACAGGAGTGTGCCTTTGCCTTGGAGATGTGGGCACTGAGGCCTGGGGAGCAGCTCCTGCCAGGTGAGGGGAGGACAACTCCTCTTTCTGCCAGAAGAGCTGTAAGGGTGTCTGCAGCCAGCTGAGCCACAGCTGAGGCTGAAAATGCCTTGGAGCAGGTGGTCTTGAGCTTTGCCTGCAGAAGATTCTGGGCTTTGGGTTTGGAGATCAGCAGTATTGTAGATTTTTTTGTTAGAGGATAGTTCAAGAGAAATATTGGGCTCAATCGAATGTTATGCTTTTTCGCTTCGCTTGGTTTTAGTAAGGCAAATTTACTAGTTAGGCAACCTAAAACAAATGTCTGGGTGGCTTTAGCTAATGCATCATGTTCAGACACCATATGTCTGTCCAGTACAACCCCAGAAAAGCCATTTTCCACCTGTCTGGTGGCAAATCCCCTGGCCACTGCTCCTGTTGGGAGGATCCACGGCTGCTCTTTCAGCAGAGGAGCTCTTTTCAAATCTCAAAAATCCCAGCTGCAAAGGCAGCGCATCTTTGAAGTCTAGAGGAGTACAAAAGGCTGCAGATAAACCTGAAGTGTTTTTCCCCAGTAGCTAAACCCCTGGGTTATGTCTGTTGAGATTGTCGAGAGGAGATCCAACAAATATTTGTAACAGATTCCTGCCGAGGCCGCGGCGCATGCACATGAGAGAGTGGAGACGGCTGCTCCTGCAGCTGGGGAGGGTGAGCCTGCATGCAGATACCACTGTGCTCCTTTGGGGACAGCTCCTTTTCCTCCCCAGCCCTGTGCTTGGGCATATCTGGCAGATGTGCCTTTCTTTTCAGATTTGTCCTTGCCCGTTCCCTGTGCTGCGTTCGGAGCAGCGCGTGCTCGGCCGTGGCACGCAAGGCAGGCAGCAGGGTGAGCTGGGGGACAGGGGTAGCCAGGCTCCCCGGGCACGTGGCACCAGGGCTGGCAGCAAAGGGGCTCTCACACAAGGCAGCAGGCATCTCCTCCCCACCCCTAATGCTCCTCTGAGGTTGTGAAACCCCTTCTTCCCACGCAGACCTCTTGTCTTTCATCATTGCCCCCGTTTCTAGCTCAGCCTTCTCTCTGTCCTGCCGTTCCAGTTTCCTCTGCTCATCTTCTGTGTGGTGATCTCGGGGTTAGACTTGTGCCCTGCCTCAGACCATGGGTCACCCTGCCTTAAAATGTGCTGTGAGTTCACCCACACAGGTGAAATGCTGCTTCTGGCTTGGCCTTGCCCGCTCCCTGCAGAAAGGACCGGTGTCTGTCGGGCATCTCATCCCCAGATGCCACAAATGAATCAATGAGCTGTGCTTTACTGGGATATAAACCAGGATTTATATCCCAGGAGAACATCCCTGGTGCCCTGCGGGCTGCAGTGGGATGCAGTGGGATGTGCAGTGGTGCATGTGCATCCGGCCTGGTGCTGCCTGCAGGATCAGCTCCTGCTGGGAATGCACCAGCACTGCTTAGATAAGCCCAGTAATGCCCTCTGATGCAGCCCACACCATAACAGCCAACACAAATAATAACTAAATAAATACAAATAAAACAAATAAAATCCCCCTGTTGGTGGGGGGGTCTGTTCCAAACTACAGTTCTCAAGCCTGTATATCCTTATTTGCCATCTCTGCAGAGAGATCTGCTGTGCCCAGTGGTTGTTTCCACCCTGAGAACTCACCATTTGCTGTGTCACAGCTGGCTGGTGGTGCTGCTCTTCTCTACTTTCCTCTGCTGTGCCAAGAGCTAAAACCTCAGGGCATCCTTCACTCAGTGCATTTTAGGTGAAAATTAAATTTCTTGTTGACTCCCAGGACTCCAAGAGTCCTGCTGCTTTGGCACCCAGAGAGACCAAAATTTGGTTTGAATCCTTGGGAAGATTGACCTGACACAGAGACTGGACAGTGCTAGAGAATAAAGTAGGGGTTTATTGAAAGGCTTTTAAGGGTACAGGCTGGTCTGTGGTTTCATGAGTTACAGAAAGAGAAACAAAGAAGGGCTGCTGTTGAAATAGAAGTGGTTTCTCGTGGTTTTGATACCCCCACATGGCAGGGACAGATGCAGAAGTGAATTTGCTGCTGTTGGCTTGATAAAAATGAGCAGGTCGAGACAGTGTGTTAGATCTCACAAAAGGAAAACGTGACTTTTCCGTCATGATCTCTGTTTCTTTAATTGAGATGTTCACTGCTGTTTCCTTGAGATTCAGCTGCGAGTAGTGGGAAGGCATTCAAGTGCAATGAGAAGGAAAGGCTGCCCCAGAGGCACATCCCTGTCAGAATGCTCTCTGAGATGTCCTGTGCAGAGGCTGATGTCTTGATGAGGACCAAGCACTGTGAGCTCCAGCTCCAGGCTTGTACACGTTGGCAGACTCACTGGGCTGGTCAGAGATTGCCATCGTGGGTGAGCTGGTAGAAGCCCACCTGCAGCAGGCTGAGGGCAGCAGTGCCAGCTCCTTGATTTTGAGCACAGTGCTGTCCCTGTGGGGAATGATGCCTGAAGTTTGAGCTTTAATGTATTTTCAGGTTCTGTGATGCCCAGGGGTGCAGGTCTGAGCTCACACTCAGTGTCACTCAGCTCTGCACACAGCAGGGACACAAAACAAATCCTTTTCCTGCCCCACACCAAGGACAACTTTCAGCCCCAAAAGCACAAACAAGGGTGGGCTGGAGGGAGGAACAAGAAGGATGGGACCTCACAGCCTGGAGCTGGAATTGGACAATTCAACCCCAAGATGCAAATGACCAAAACTTACATTTTTATAAGACTTTGTGACCAGTTGGGCATTTTGTGACCATTTTGGGTCCACCTTGGGTGTAGCCCTGGCCAGCCCCTGTCCTGCCCAAGGTGGATCCTGGAGACCTTTCAATAAATCCCTACTTTATTCTCCAGCTCTGTCCAGTCTCTGTTTCATCTCAGCCTACCCAAGGGATCAGAACAACAGTGAGAAAAAGCTTTTAATATCACAGGGCCAAAGCTGTTGGTTCTTCATGAGCCACAGGCCTGTTCTTCCCCCTGTAAGCAAAGCCTGCAGTGCTGCTTTTCAGGCCTGTCTGGTTTTGAGTACAGAATCATAGAATGATTTACTTTAGAAGGGACCTCAGAGATCACCTCAGTCCTACCCTGCTGCTGTGGGCAGGGACACCTTCCAGTACCCCAGGCAGTTCAGAGCCCCATCCAGCCTGGCCTTGGACACTGGCAGGGATGGGGCAGCCACAGCTTCTCTGGAAAACCTGCTCCTGTTAGCAAATGCTCAGGTAAAAGCAGAGGAGAGGAAATGCCTCCACAGCCCAGGGTGTGAAGAAGGAAGGGGGGACACAATGTGGAAGCATCTCTGTGAGTAAAGCTCTGCAGTTCATTTCCTGCTGCTGCAGAGGGACGTGTGGTGGGAGTTCTTTAAAAAAAAAAGTGTAAAATGTGGACTTTTGCCATCAGAACTCCTTCAAAAAGAATAAGTGACAGCCACTAGTAGAGTCTGAAGCAATGCCTTTCAATGCCTTCTGATTTTCTAGGTCCCTTTCCACGCAGGAGTCGGGTTTGCTCTCATTTTTTTGCCAGCCTTAATACCAGGAAACACCATTCCTCTGTCCCTGTGCCCCGTAACATGCCTGGCAGCGCTTCCCTGCAGGAGTGCAGGGGGTCACCCCCTAACTTTGCAGGAGCCAACAGTGGTTTCTAACCCCCGGCTGCTGTCACAGGAGGCTGGGGGATGTCGGTGAGGGTTTGCAGGATGCTGAGCCCTGCCCTACACGTGGCTGCGAGTGTGACACGCTGAGACATCCCTGCGAGCAGAGCTCTGGGTGCCACGGCGTGACAATCGCACTTGGCAGCTAATTGACGACACGGGCTTTGCTAATTTGGCCGAGCTTAATGGATCTTCTCGGGGCCCAGAGCATGTGGAGTGCCGGGGACTTGAGCATCTTTTTCTCCCCCACGGAGTTCTTTGACCATATATAGCCAAGGTATCAACTTACAGGCCTGGGATTTCAGCTTTCTGTTTAGATTTCAGATGAAAGGCTGCACTTGGAAGCGATTGTTATGAATATTTCCTGCTATCTGGTAGCAGGCTGCCTTTAGCCCCTTCTAAGGAATTCTCCCGTCATTATCCTTTGCAGAACTGCAGTGAAAACGCCGGCTGAATGAATTATTTTTAATTTATTTTTAATTTTTTTTTTCTTTAGAGAGGAGGAGATGGAAGTGGTCAGTGCAAAGGGCAGCCTGCTGCTGTGGCCACTCGGGGCACAGGAGGTGGGATTGGCACCCTTCACTTTGTGGGAGCCAAAAAAATTTTCACCTGGGCTCACTGGACACCAGCAATGAGTTCCCAGTGGAAGGAAGTGTAAAATGTGGAACTTCTGTCGTCCAAATGCTCAGAGTAGTAAGGATGAAAAATGCTGTCACCCTGCCCAGGACTCTTCCTTTTTTCATTTTCCCCTTTATCTCTCTTTCACCTATGTCTTTGAATCTCTTCATGTATCAAAACTCCACATCAAACCAGCCAGAGCTGCCACTATATGCAGTAGGGTTAAAAAAAAACCAAAACATAAAAATGCAGCCAGATCAGTTAGAAATCCTGACTTCCTGGGCCCCTGAAAATTTGTGCCACAGAAATGCTGCACAGTTGTGCAATTTAGTGCCTCCGTGGAAGAATAAATTTGCTTTAAAAAAAAAAAAAATCCATCAGCATATTGCATGTATTTATAGTTAGCTGCAAGCCTTTCCAGTGAGAACTTTTAGAATTTATTTTAAATTAAAGTGACTAGCATGACATACCAGTACTTAGCCTTTTAACAAAAACATTTTAGTCATATAAATACAGTTGCTATTATTAAACTCCAGGGAAAGCCAGCAAGCTGCTCCGAATAACATCCCTCTGGCCTGTCCAACATCTTCTGTTCATACCCAGAACTAAGGCATTTGACCACCTTGGTGGAGATCAGGGGTTCATTTTATTTTCTGTCCCCTCCATGGCTTTTTAAGCTTGTTTTAAACTTTATTTCCATGTTCTCTTCTTTTTTTTTTCCTTGTGTTACTCCTTATACTCTTTTTCCTTTTCCTGTAGACTTTTTTACCTTTTTCCTCCTCCTCTCTGATTACCAGGGAAGCCAAATTCTCCATGGTACTTCCTGGCCTTTCTGAAATCCATTTGCTAAATCAGTTTCTGGGACTGGCTTTGAGGACATCACAAGCTGCCCTCTGGGTTAGCAGAGACTAAGGGTACTTCAGTGCATGGAAAAAAGTGCCTGTAAATGAGACTTTAGGAAATCTCTGTCCACTTGTCCTGTCTGTATTTACATCTTTCAGAAGTGCCAAGGGAGAGCAAGTTTTGATGCTCCAGAGTGAACCCCAGACACGCTGCGGACAGATTTTGGTCTGTGAGTGGCACAGTGCAGGCAGGAGCTCCTTTTTGGGGACCCCCTCCCCAGCAAAGAGCTGTCTGTAGTTAAAAAACCAGGCAGGCAGTGACTGGGGTAATTCCCATCTCTTCCACATGAGCCTTCACCCAGCTCATTCCCAAACAAAAGCTGAGCAGCAATTCCTCATGCAGCTTTTAAACCTGTGTGGCTGCTGAGAGAGGGAGGATGCAATAAATCACCCAGTCAATTAATGAGGGGCTTTCTCCTTATTTGTAACCTCCTTTCAAAGCAAATGAGTGCGACTGGTAATGAAGGGAAACATATGCAATAGTTTAAAAATAGGTGTCTGAGGCCAGTGGGGGAAATCTTCTTTTATCACCTCTCCTCTTGCTGTGTCCCAGCACCCACTGCAGCTTATTCCCTCAGGTGATGGAGCAGCATTTCCACATCCAGTGCCCTGCCAGCACCACCCCACTCACAGGGGATGTTTGAAGAGAAGTTTGTAGACTTTCTACAAACCTAAACCCCCCACAAACCTTGCCCTTGCAGGTGGGAAGTGGGGGTAGAGGGGTCTGGGAGCAGCATTGCAGCAACTCCTCTGCCGGCCCAGGGGCTTTGGGGAGAGCTCTCAGGGATTCAGCAGCCCACAGGTGGGACTTGGGTCTGCAGGGAGGAGAAGAACAGCAGCTGTGTCCTGTTCACAGCCTCCTCCTGCTGGCTCCAGTCAAGGGTCTCCTGAGGGAAACCAACAGACATTCCCAGGGTTTCTGATGTGCTTCAGCATCTGCTGGGCCGAAAGGGCTGGCTCCAGCTCTACACACTGCATTTCAAACCTGGAATAGAACCTCCTGGGTTTGGGATATAGTTGTTCAGGGTTTTGTTTTTTTTTTTTAATAATTCCTTGAGGTCTTTCATATTCCTTGGCACTTGCCTCCTCGGCAGTCTGTGTGCCTTGATGTGAATTATCAGGGAAAACCGGGGCAGATGCTCATGGCTGGGAGGTCCTGATCCGTGTACCTGGGAGACACAGAGCTTTCCAAAAATGTGAGGGCACTGATTTGATGGCCCAAACAAAGGCACATCTGTGTCAGGCTGGATGGGCAGGATACTGGACAGCAGGAACGTGATATCAATGTCCAAAACCATGTGGGTCCTTGGTGTTCCCCTGCAAAGCCAGGATTTTCTGTCCGTGACAGACAGTGGAAGTAGGAAAGCTTAAGATTTTAGCATTTATCTTCCTCTCCAGCATGGGAAACTGAGAAGTATCAGGAGTGTTCTCTGAATGTTAATTTCTGTTTGCTTTGTCCTTATTCCAGGTTTTCTTTTCTCTTTTTTTTACCTCCCTTAATTCTGACAATTGAAAGGACTCTTAAGAGTTACACTTCAGAATTAAAAGCAGGCAGTCTTAACTGTGCTCTGATAATAGCTGAAACTTTGCAATTGTGGGGCAGGGATTTCCTCTGTCCCTGCCTGAGCTGGACACTTTGGCCCATCTCAGCTGCCTTGCCCTGAATTCCTGTTCCCCAGGTGAGCAGCAGCCACCTGCTGACACTCCTCTGCTCCCCTTCTCAGCACAGCAAACAGGGCCTGGCAGTGCTGCTGCCAGCATGGTTAGGGCAGCAATCCATAGGAACCAGTAACCAGGAAAAAAAGCAAACACTCAAGCAAGTATGGGGGGGAAAAATTCATTTAATCCCTGTAACAATCACTTCATTGTTGGGTTTGGTTTCTGGTTTATAGTCGAGGGGTTTTTTTTAGCCTGGAGGTTTTCTGATGATTCAAGAGATTAAAAAAAGAAAAAAAGTCTTCCTGCCGTATCTGCAGCTTTAATAATCACCCATGTAATTGCATTGTTTGTAAACTGTGTGGTGATGAGCATGTGTGGGGCTGTGCTGCAGCAAGCAGAGCTAAATCTGGCCGAGGGTGCCGGGCAATGTGCAGTGCAGGGGCAGGGATTATTCACAGTGTGTGTTGACTTAGGCTGATAATGGCCCAGGGTTTCCGTGCCCCGTATCTCACCCGGGGGGAAGCAGAAGACAAACACCTGGTCACCAGGAAACTGCTGGAGCCCCGGGCACTGGNAATAATTGAGGTGTCATTTCATAATTGGACAGTTTATCCTTAAAAGGCCTTGTAGAGAGAAAGATAGGAGCCATTTTTTACCTTGTTAGCTGGAGTTGCTCTAGAACTCATGGCTTGTGAGACTGTAATATAGACAAGTCTAGTCAGAACACGAAATTCCGTCTCGAGTGTTTAATCCCAACCCTGGTAGAAAAGCAGATGAAAATCAACAGGGAACTTCCTGTGCCTTGCCGGGGCTGGATTCACCTTGGAGACAGCGTTTCCCCAGGACAGAGCCTTTGGGGTGCACCCTGAGCACACCCCAGGGCAGGGGCTGTGACCTGGGCTCCCGGGTTTGCCGGTGGGGAGTTAATTATTCCCATAACCAGAGATAAATCAGTGCTGAGCCCTATTTCTGCAGGCAAAAGCCAGGTGAGCTGGTGAAATATTAAGTAGGAGAAGTTATTACACAGCCTGGATTGCAGAGTCCCTCGCCGAAGGGGGAGAAAAGAAATGTAACTGAAAAAACTACACAACCTCAGAGTATTGAAATAAGAAAATGCTGGGTTAATCCAGGAAAAAATCCCTAAACCAACCCCAAACCTAAAATCATGGCCTTTACTTTGTTTTCTGGCTCTTATTCAGTCTTTTCAAACAGGACCATATGTGACTGTCAAGGCCCTGGGAGGAGTGGGGAAGAAATTCTTTATTTACTTTCTTCTTTAAACATCTCTTTTTCTACTCTCCATCTTCCCCAGAACTCCCTGAGTTTATGGGAAGAAATCTGCGATATGGCAAATGAAAAGTAAAACCACGGCTGTGGTAACTTGTAGCATTTCAGAATGTGGAAAACTGTTTAGCAAAGAAAATTAAGACAACAGTCGTTCTTCCCCTCCCTTTTTCGACAGTTTTTGAAACATTAATGACATGCTGAAAGTCAAAGAAACTGGTAGGAATCAGCAACAGTGAGGATGTAAAATAATGGCAGAGAAATAGGCATCATCATAATAATAAAATAATAATAATAATAGGAATTTAAAAGAACACTGAAAATAATACTGTTAAAATTGGTCAGGGGAAATGTGGTACTCAAACATTTTGTTTGAAGAACAGAGAGGGCTTGACATTTTCAGAAAACAGTTCCAAGATAAGTTTTGGGTGGGGAAAAAAACTTCTAGCAACACATTTTTGGGCAGGTCTGAGAGTAAATATTATTCTTCTAAGGAGAATTGTGGACATTTAGAGGAAATAAAGAGATTTTCCTTAAGCCAGAGCTGCAAGTGGCCTCCACTCAAATGCAGTGATTCATGCTGCCTTGTGTAAGGATCTGAGATCCCTTATATTCAAAAGGAAAACTGGGAAAGGCTCCAACCATAAGGGCAATTAGTACTTCAGACGTGAAATGTACAGCCAAAAATTTCCCCAAAACAAAGGTATTTCTGATTGTAGGGCGCTGCTTCCCATCCCACGTGAGCTGGAATTCCAGTTGGTGAAACAAGCAGCTGAAATGTCACCTATGATATTTAGAGAAAAATGATCTTATTGCACAGGGTGCTGATTTTAGGGGGTTGTGCCAAACGGCAGCGTGCAACTTAACATCATCAGAGCTCAGGAAATACCACCTGCAACCCAAGGCCTGTGGCATTGTTTAGTGAAAGCTTTCACAGGGATTTCTCCAGCTCTCCATCCAGGCCTGGATAAAGCCTCTGAGGGGCACTTTTTACTTCTGTTTTCATTGAAGGGCCAGGGGGGAACAGGAAAACCTTGGCAGCTGAGATCATCTCCCAAACGTGGTCTGTCAGAGATGCGGCACAAATGCCTCTTCCCTTCTGGATATTTACCAAGGAGTGACTAAAAACCTGTGCTTGGGAGTGGGGCCCTAAATAGCTGAGAATTGCAGTAGAAATAGTGGGAGGAATTGAGTTTGGGGTTTTTTGGGGGTTTTTTTTGTTACTTAGGCTTGTAAGCAAGTTTCTTTAGTGCCTATGGAACTAAAGGATCATTTGGGGACTTGGGGTTTCTTTTAAGCAACATCATATTTGAGGATAGGTGATTGGTCAGGCACCCATGGACTTGTGTCAGGACAGGCCTTAGGGAGGGGTTTACTCAGGTTGAAAACAACCAAAATCGCTTTTTGTTGCAGAGTAAGTGGTTTGGATCCTATTTTCCCACTGCATATTGTGCCTTGCAGACTAAAAAAGACATGAGAAATAGAAGTGACTGATTTTTCCATTCCTTAAGCTGCCTCCATGTGGGCTGATTGCTCAGGGGATTTCAAGGCAGACTGAAACACAGACAAACGCTGGCTTCGTGCACGCTCTTAAATATTGCTGTGTTTTGAATTTTATTAGAAACTTGGCAGGCTTCTGCTCGAGCTCCAAACTGCCTTTTCTGCCTTCAGTTTATCAGCCACCATAATTTTAGCTGCACAATCACAGCGTGCAACAACCGTGTGGCCCAGCACGCATGAGCAAGGGAAGCGCTCTCAAAACATGTCTGGTTAAAGTACTTGTCAAATTAGTGGCTGTCAGGCAGGGTGAATTAGACCCCAAATGGTACATGCACAAGTGAGGAAACACGTCCTCCAGCACGCCTTGTGCCACCAGTCCTGCTGTGCTTGGACAGGGGAGTTAACCCAGGGAAAAAGGCAGGGTCTTCCCTCGCTGGCATTGTCAGAGCTCTGCACCTTGGCTCTGCGTACTCCAGGGGATGTGCGTTCAGAGGAGAGGATGTGATAAACCCCTGCATCTGTCAGAAAGTAAACACAGCCTCGTGATCTCTCTGAGCTGCCTGCAGCTCTAAATCCTGCCCGTGAGGCAGCCATAATTCCCTGTGTGAGACACTGAAGGCAGATGTACAAATCCTGCTTTAACAGGGGAACTAGGTGTTTTTCCACTGGCTCGTGAAATCAGTGCCCTTCCTTTAGTCCGTCCTGTCCGAAATGCAGGATGGGAGGTGCTCCTGGCTCTGGCTGATTAAGGCCTCACCAACCCACAGGAATATGGAAGACACATTTGGGAAGAAGAGATGGGTGCAAAACTCTTGCAGAAGGAACCCAATTCCTTGGAGCAGCACCAGCCCTCAACACTTTGATGCCCAAAAAGGCAGGAGAGAAAAAAACACTGATTGATAGCTGACAATGTGAGACTGCTGAAGGCAAATGTACAGATCCTGGTTTAACAGGGGAACTAGGTGTTTTTCCACTGCTCCAAAGAGACATTTGGCTCGGGAAATCAGTGCCCTTCATTTAGTTTTGCTGCATTTTGTCCTGTCCAAAATGCAGGACGACAGGTGCTCCTGGCTCTGGCTGATTGAAGTCTCACCAACCCGCGGGGATGTGGAAGACACGAGCAAGTTGGGAAGAAGAGATGGGTGCAAAACTCTTGCAGAAGGAACCCAATTCTTTGGGGCAGCACCAGGCCTCAGAACTTTGATGACCAAAAAGGCAGGAGAGGAAAAAAAAAAAAAAAAAGAGGCTGATTGCTAACTGATAATGCTGTTAATGTGATGAGATCCTTTCTTGAGCACGGTCCAGGCCGCAGCACGTTTCGGAGTCACTGGCAGCTTGCCACCTGCAAGGGAGATGTTTGTGGTCTCTAGCAGTGCAAGAGGAGGAAACTCCCTGTTTGATTTTGCCTCCCACGTGAAGAGCTGTGGTGTGCACTTTTGAGGAGCTGAGATGTGCCTCAGAGGTGGGGACACAGCTGTGCTTTAGGGGACTGCAGCACAGCCCTGCCTTGGGGACAGCAAGGCCTTTGCTGGCGTGGCTGGCACAGCTCTCTGAAGCAGAGGTTTCATCACAGCACGGGGAAACTCCAGGGAAATAACCCAGCCTTCCAGGTAGTCCATCAAACACCCACATGGCCCAGTCTCAAGGTGCAGTGATAATGAAGACGAGGTGGGGAAAGGCAATCTGTGCCCAGGGAGGTTTTCGTGAGCAAAATTGAAAATAAATCACTGCGGACGTGATGGCTCACGCCAGCTCTCATCCGTGCTCATCCCCTCGCTCTGCTCTCCTTCCCATTTGCTGATTCCTCTGCTGCAATGCACTGTTAGCCTGGTTTACTACCCAGCTGGGATACTCTCTGAATCTGCCTCGTACAGGAGCTGCACAGGCACAAATCAACCATCTCAGCCTGGGAGAATAAATTAGGAAACGAGAACTGGAGAGCCTGACACATTTGATGTTGCAGAATTGGGTGTAGTGAAGTGATTATCAGCACAGCCCACAGCACTTCAGCATATCTGTGTGCCCCCTTGAAACTGAAAGCCCACTGTCACGGTGCCAAAAAGCATCCCCCCAGAAGGGAGGGCTCCATGGCCTGCCCCTCCCCTGCCATCACTGCAGAGAAGTTAAAGCAAGGTCTGGGAAAGCAGCCCTGTGCTGGAGAACTCATGAGATGTGGCTCAGAATAGAAAGGCTCTGCCTCACCACAGCCCTCCTGGAAGCCAGAAAGGGATTGTTCCCATCTCCTCACTGACAATCCCCCAGCTGCAGGGCAGGAGGAACCAGGATTTGCACACTTCCCTGGGTGGTTTTTGTGTTCTTGGGTGAAGGGCACCCGTTCTTGCCTTGCTTTTTGCCATCAGAGATGTGAAAATTTTTGTTTTGGAGCAGATGGACAAAGGCAGAAAAGTGCAGACGTTTCACGGTTGTGGATTTGGAGAGAAGGCTGGGCTGTGCTTGTCTCACCCTGCTTTGGGAAGCCAGACTGCTCCCTGGGCCCAGCTTGGTGTGCTCCTGGTCTCACATCCAGCCAGCCTGGCTGGCACAGCTGTGGCACAGTGAAAAGCAGGGTTTCAAATCAGCTCTGGGGAGTGCCAAACCACACAGAGCAAGAGGTGCTGGGACAGCAGGGCTGCCTGCAAATGTCGCAGAATGGAGAGCTGCACTTTGGGGCTGCTGGGGAAACCTGCAGCCAAAATCCTGCCTGCTGCTCCAGGGCTGGAAGGCAGATGAGCTTGTGGGGTCTGGAGGATGTTGTGTGTGCTGCACCAAGCAGCAGGGAGCTGTGGGAGAGAGGGATGGGCTTCAGGAAATGGCTGTGCTTGGGCTAAGCTGGGACCCACCGTCCCAGCCAAGGCCCAGCCAGGGGTCTTCTCAGGCAGTGACAGTGGTGCCACGGCACACAGGGATGCAGAAGGGAGGGAGGCTGGGGTGCCTCTCCCTCACACACTGGGCTGAAGTGCAAGGCAGCGATCCCAAACATTTTGAAGATGTTTTCTCCTGATGTCTTTCCATTTGGCATGAGCCCAGCTCTCCTGGCAAGAGCCCAGGAGTGTGCTCAGAGTCACAGAACCATTAAGACTGGAAAAGACCTCTGGTATCATCGAGTCCAGCCTTTGACCAAACACTACCATGTCAACAAGACCGCAGCCCTGAGTGCCACGTTCAGTCACTTCCTGAACACTTCCAGTGGCTCCACCACTTCCCTGGGCAGCCTGTTCCAAAGCCTGACCACCCTTTCAGTGAAAAAATTCTTCCTGATGTCCAGTCTGAACAGTTTGAGGCCTTTTCCTCTTGTCCTGTCACTAGTTGCCTGGGAGAAGAGGCCAAGCTTCACCTTGGGTCAAACCTCCTGTCAGGGATTTGTAGAGAGTGGTGAGGTCTCCCCTGAGCCTCCTTTTCTCCAGGTTAAACCCCCTGCAGCTCCCTCAGATGCTCCTCATGGGAACTGTGCTCCAGCCCTTTCAGCAGCCCTTCTCCGGACTCATTCCAGCCCCTCCACGTCCTTCCTGAACTGAGGGGTGACAACTGGACACTCAAGGTGTGGCCTCACCAGTGCCAAGCACAGGGGAAGAATTCCTGATCCAGGCCAGGCTGCCACTGACTTTCTCAGCCCCCTGGGCACGCTGCTGGCTCACGTTCAGCACCCACAGGTCTTCCTCTGCCGGGCAGTTTACAGCCACTCTTCCCCCAGCCTGTGGTGCTGCAGGGGGTTTTGAACCTTCTGCCACTGGCCTTGTCCCCTCAGCCTGCCCAGATCCTTCAGCAGCCATGAGAGTGGATGGGTTTTCCAGCTTTCCAGTGCTTTTCCAGCATTGGAGGGGCCTGCTCTCAAGAGCTGGAAGAATCAGTTTGGCTGCTGTTGTATGCAAACTAAGAGAAGCACAGTGGAGCTTTCAGTGAGCGAAATCAACCTCCTGCCTGTGGAGAACCAGGGCTAAAGTTGTCCTTTTATTGATGATTCCACAGTGGCACAGCCAGGAATGTACGTGAAAAGGCAGGAAGGCACGTGAAAAGCACCAATAGTTAACTGCAGGCTGGGATATGAAGATTTCTCTAGAGAACATGGAACAACATACTGGGTACAGATGGACTGTGGTCATATATTTAATACAGAAATGTTTATCACAGCCTTCCTGCCCTCCAGCAGAAGCTCAATAGCAGCCAGCAGGACTCACCTCACAAGGAGCATGGGCTCATGCTCGGGTGCCCACCCCACCCACACTGTCCCTGTGCAGGCAGAGGAGGATCAGGGCTGAAGTCCCATCAGTCCTGGCTGAATGCTCACTGTCACTCTGACTCTGAGTGCTCTGCAAAGAGCCAAGTGCCTTCTGGCCTCACTGTGCATCCCCAGGCAAACCTGCAAGGAAGCACGTGCCTGGGATGCAGCACACACGCTGCACATGCAGCAGGTTTCCCTGCTGCAGGTAGATGCAAAGGTGCTGACTCAAACCTCCCAGGAGCTCTTTGTTGGCTTCTCCACGTCTCTGAATTATTCAAGCGATTCAAAGCAGAGAGCAGGTTACTCGGGGACCCTCTGTGAGAAGGCAGAATGGAGACAGCCTGGTGAAAAATGCGGGGAGATTAGGAGAGCTGGAGCAGTAGGATGCCCTGGGCAGATGGCCAGGGAGGCTCTGCTGAGGAAGCAGGACTGCTACTGCTGCAGGTGGTGACTGGATCAGAGAAGTGGGTGCTTGTAGCTGCTGCACCTGACAGTGTGCAGGTTCCCTCTGGGCCCCCCTTGCAGGCACTGTGTCCCCTGAATTTCAGCAGGATCGCACAGTGCAGTTTTATAGGATGTGAGGCAGTGGCTCCAGCCAAATCTGGTTTTGAATTCAGGAGCAGCAACCAGCTAGCCTGGCCCCCTTGTTGAACTTTCCTCAGTTGTGTGTCCATTTCAGGCTTTGCACATCTGTGCACATCAAGTGCTGCCCAATTACAGGAATCTGTCGCACAGAGCCACTCGTCTCTTTCAGGAGCAAGTGAAAAATTTGCCTTGTGTTCCCTGGCTTTGGCAGCGATCCTCACCCTTTTATCTGGAGCCCTTGAGATGTGAGCAGCAGGGATGGCTCCCTGCACACTGCAGATGGGCTTGCTGCATGACAGAAATGAAATGATTCGTCTTGTGTGTAATCCAGGGGCTCGGCTGAGTTACTCATCAAGCCCTTTATAAACCACTTTGTAGACTGCCACTGCTGCTTATTCCTTATGATATCTTACATTGTCTGATGAGTTACAGGATTTTGTGCCTGCTGCTTCTTCCATCACGTTGAACTCTGAGCAGCTTTAGTGTCTCAGGCAGCTTCTGCTGACTCAGAGCAAGGCAGCCCTGAGCAGTGAGGGGCTTGGAAGTCTCAATCTTCTCTGCAATCCACTGGGCACCTGGAAGCTGAAGGGTGTGTGGGCTTCTGTTGGAGCCCTGAGCACTGGGAATTTCAGACTGTCTGTGCTCACAGGCACTGACCCCCAGGCAAACACTGCATTGGACCTGAGGCCGTGGAAAAGGCTCCCAAAATTCAGTGATAGCACCGGGATTGTGGGTGTGGAGTTGGAATAGAAGTGTGTGATATCACAGGGTGCAAAACTTAGAGTTTAAGGGTTCAGAACATAGTAATAGATATAAAGCAAGATGGAGGTTTTAGGGCAGAGGCTGAGTCTTTCTTTTCCACCTTCTTCTCCATGGCTCTGGGTGGGATTTTGTAATTGGGTAGAAAAATCCTCATTGCAGGCCAGGGGTGGTTGGTTATTGGGTTAAAAGTCAAAGTAATTTAGGTGTCAAACAGGTACCCTTGGAAATACTCAGCACGGTGGCATTTGGGTAAGGAACTTTCCCAGCTCCCTGTGTTTTGCTGCTAAGCACACAGGCATGGGTCTCAAGGAGGAACATTCTCTGTGTGATCTGCACGGGGTTTGGGTGCAATGGGATTTTACACACATTTTCTGGAGTTTTGAGTTCCATTTCCTCATCAGCCAATACAAGTCCCTGCAGGAATGAAAAGCACTGAAGTGCTGGAGAAGGTTCTGGTGGAAGCTCCATGGAGGAAGCACTGATATGAAAGTGTCCAGCTTTGGCTCACCACAGTGTGGTGGAAATAAAGGGATCAGCTGAAAGTCTCTTACAGTGTGAGCTGCTGGCTCTTGCTGGAAACTTCTTCCCTTTTTTTTTTTTAATTTTTTTTTTCCCCTTGCTCTGTGCAAGGGGAAAATACCACAGCTGCTTTCTCTGAGAAGTCATGTCTCCTAAACAGCTCCTCTGTCTGGGAGGCCGGCAGTGAGGTACTCCGAATGCATCAACACCAAACCCCCTGGAAAACATTGTTGATGTCACAGCCATCCCCTGGCTGGTGGCATCATTCAGGAGCTCCTTCCCTGCTTCAGGACATGATTCCTGCTATCAACATTTCCAAAATGAAACAGCCAGGACTTTCAGAGATATGGGGAAGGGAGGGGGGCAGCCTGCCTGCCTAGCCCTGAGCCTTGGGGTGGTTCTGGGCATGGCAGGGCTGGATTTGTGCCTTTTTTGGCACAACCCTGAGAGAAAGCTGTCCCAGAGGACAGGGTCCATCCGTGCTCTCAGCAGCAGCACAAGGATAATGGGCAGACATTAAGGATGTGAGCTGATCTTCAGGTTCTCTGTAGGCTCCTACAAATTTGGCCAGAGTCTGAACTAATGACCAGTTCAAAGAAAAACACTTTCTTCTTTCAAAGAAGCACTGCCTGGAGTTGGATCTAAGGCTTTGGTAGGTACATTTAGCTTTAGCTCTCTTGTATTTGTTTGGCAACCCAGCTCTGTTTTGTAACCGTGTGAAACGAGAGGGATTTCCAAAGAGGTCTGGAGTCTTCCCCAGCACCCCTAGCAAGAATCCCTCCCTGCAGCCTCACAGTCCTGTTCCCTTGTGTCCAGAATCCAGGGTTCCCCTGCCCTCACACCCTGGGTGGCTGAGCTCCCTGCCCAGCCTCTCTCATCCCTTTTCTGTGCTGATGTCATTGTCCTCTTTTGAAATTGTTTATTTCCCCCCTTGCCAGGAATCAGCAAAGACCAAGGGCATGACATTTTCCCCGCGGTTTGGGTGAGGAGGGAGGGCACAGAGGGGCACCGTGCCATGGGTAGAGCTGGCTGGCAGAAGGAGGATGGGGAAAGAGCCCCAGGCACAGCTCTGGCCCCAGCCCCAGGCTCCACTGCATCACCATGACCTACATACACCCCTGCTGCTGGTGGATGCATTCCCAGACTTTTAAAGAGTTTGTTCCCCTTGGCCTTGCTGGGAGGAGCCAGGGCCATTTTTTGGGGCCAGGCTCTGCACATTGCTGGCCTCAGAAGAGCTTCCTTAGTGTGCACTTTTTTTTTTTTTTTTTGTGGTGTAAATAATGAATCATACATTTAATATTAAACATCCTGTGCCCTCACCAGACCCCACTGAGCACGTGAAATTCGGCAGATGAAGTGCACAAAGGTGATTTGTCTTTACAGCCATGCAGTATTTCTAAAGTGCCCCATTCTTCTGGGTTTTTTTGGGGGGAAAGCAAGGTTTGATCCTTTACTCTTCCTCTGCTGCTCCAGTCACACCTCAGCGCATCTTCCGGTGTGCTGGGCACAGTCCTCAGAGTTCCTTTGCCTTGGCCATCCTGCCACCACTACCCACATCTCCTCATCCTTCTGCACTAAAACCTCAGCTGCCTGCAGGGGCATGGTTCAGTGCACAGCCCAGGAGGACCACAGACACGGGCAGAGAAAGCCTGAGGGATTTGTTTATAGTGAAACAGCAGAAAAAGTGTGTGCAGAGCTGGGGGGAACCAAGGCAAGGCTGTTTACTGGCAGAGAACCCAGCAGGATGTGCTGGAGCTCAGTGAGGGTGATGGAGCAAGGGGAAATGAGTCATTTGGGAAGGAAGGACTGTCAGTGCAGTGGGTGACGTGTGCATGGTTAGCTCACAGACTTCCAGGGACACGCTGGGAACCCCTCCTCTGGAGGAATTCAAAACCCAAATGCACTCAGCCATAGGGAGGGGTCCTGCACAGGCAGCAGGAGGCTTGTGTGTGCAGGCATGGATGCCTCCATGGGTGAGGTGGTGGACAGCAGCCTGATGCAGTTGGTTTTTCCATCTCTGACTGCTGTGACTCAGTGAGCATGGATCATTTTGGAAAGCTAACCACATTACTCCACAGCTTCAGGTGAAGGAGGAAGCAGGCAGACTCCCTGGGGATCTGACACACTGTAAAGCAGGCATCCATCTGGGAGAGCATTTATTGCATCAGCTCAGCATTCCTGTTGGTATTGATGCATGTTCTGCTCTTGCATTGCTCCCTGCAAGCAAAGGCTGCGTGGGGTAACACACAGAGGGTGGTGAGACAGGGCTGGGCACCCTGATTAGGTGATGCTGTTGTTTGTTTGTGTAAGATTCACGGGAAGCAGAGGGAGGGGGAAAAAAGATCTGGATGAAGATGAAAAATGATGCTGCACGTGATGCTGTCTCTGAATCTACAGAGCTGGCCTTTAATTCAGTCGTCACAGTCTGAAACCAACACACACACACACACACACACACGTGCAAAACCCAGGCTGCAGATAATGAATTTTGAGAAAACGAGCCCTCAGCCCCCTCGTCCCAAGCTCTACTTTTTAGAGAATGCCCTTCCTTAATTTTGGGAATGATTGCATTATCTCAAACTGCTTGTAAATCTTGTTAGCCAAGTAATATAGTTTGGACTAAATGTCTGTTCCTACATGAGCCTCAGGGGAGTGTGGAAAATAACCAATGCAACCCTGTTGCAACCTCCCACCAGCTCTACAAGAGAGACTCCTTTTTTCTGATTAACCTCAGTTCCTTTCAGCAGCGAGGCAGAGAGAGGCAACAAGATTAATGAAAATTAGGTCTATTAAAGCCAGCCTTGTTTTCTAGTTGTGTGTACAGCCTTGCCACAAGCTGAACTCGTCACCAAATGCACAATTAATCAAAGTGGAGTGCAGGCACTTGGGGGTGTGTGTGTGTGTGTGAGCAGGCACTAAGGTGACTGCACCAGATGCATTTGCAATTGAAAGGAGCAGAGGAACAGAAGCAAGATGTTGGTTTTCCTGGTTTTTATTTATGGAGCTGAGAGTCTGCACCCAGCAAAGCTCGTGGAGCTGTGACTGATGAGTTAATTGGATACCACACGGGCATCTCTGGAAGAAGCTGTGGAAACCCAGGGACAGAAATAGTAGCTGGGACTGCAGGAGAGCATGTCCAATGTGTGTTGACGTGCTTAGTGATGCAAAGCCACAGCTCCTGCTCCTGCTCCAAAGGGAAGGGACTTGTCATCGTTGGCTTTATTTCCCAAAGGACTCCGGTGTAGGATTGGAGCTTCTATAGGGATCAGGATTCCTTATATTAAAGCTGTCTGATCCCCAGCTTTGGGGGAATGGCTTGGGATGTGTCAGAGACAGGCCCAGCTGCATTTCTCTACATCCCAGATGAGTCTTAGACTCTCACTGTTGGCACTTTCCTCCTGCCAGCTGCTGCCCTCCACCCCCTTCTCCTGCTTTTCTGATGGGGTTTTATGGCGTGGGGAGGAACCTGAAGCCCCTGGTGGCAGCAATTTCTCTGGATTTCTCTGGCCATTCCTCAATGTGTGATTGCCCTGATGCCTTGGCAAGGCTGGCCTGAAACAGAGACTGGACACAGCTGGAGAATAAAGTAGGGATTTATTGAAAGGCCTCCAGGATCCACCCTGGGCAGGACAGGGCCTGGCCAGGGCTACACCCAAGGTGGGCTAAGAATGGCCAGAGATGGTGGCCCACTGGGCTTCCCAAGGTCAGAGCAGGGGCTGGGAACAGCATCAGGGTCCTTCTTCCCCTTGGTGACCAGTCCTAGTGACCAGCAGGGCTCTGTGCACCCCTGCTTTTGCTGCAGGCGTCACCAGCCCCGGCTTTGCTCAGTGCCAGGCAAAGCTCCGTGTTTTCCTGTGGCTGGGAAGGCCTGAGGCAGGAGCAGTCCCTGCTGGAGAACACTCTGAGGGGGGCCAGGCGGGCAGGGCCCTCCAGCAGACTCAGCCCAGGTGCTGAGCAGGACCTTGGCAAAGCCACCTTGTCCCCGTGTCGCCTCTCCTCCCCGTCCATCACCCCGGAGCTGTTCCACGTGAGAGGTGTCAGTGGTTCTGTGGCACAAGGAGAAAATGCCAGCGTGTCCAAGGGCACACAAAGGACAGCTGCACTCTGCCAACATCCCCCTGCCACGGTGAGTGGTTTGATTGGGCTTGGCTTGTGGATCTTCCCACCACAACGCTGAGCATGCCGTGGGAAGATCTTGTCCCTTTCTGTGCCCCCACCGCTGATAAGGAGCAGCCCCTCTGCTCAGTCCTTCCCAGGGAGAGTCACTTTCTGACTCTGGGTGCCACCACCAATACCCCAGCAAAGACACAGAGAGGGAAAAGCCTTTTGTTGCTGCAGCAGAGCCGCCCTGCCAGGGTACCCCAGCTGGAGAAAGGCTTGTGACTGGCTGGGTCAGCGTTGGGCTCCAGAACTGCTGGAGAAGGGTGTGAGCAGATCTGGAGAGCACTTTCCCATAGGAAAGGACAGGAGGATGTGACCTCTGGAGCTGCACCCTGGGCTGCCTGTTTGCCCTCTGCATCTCGCAGTGATTTCATTTCCAAAGCCTTCTCTTCCAACCCAGGCACTCGGCCGTGCAGCACAAGGTTGAAAGGAGCCAAGCCAGGCAGGGAGCATGGGGAAATAAGGTTGCTGTAGGATAAAAACCAGCTGATGGTTGAAATCCTATCCACTGAGAGCCAGGGGAAACCCTCCTCCATGGGTTCTGATAAGCCTTACGTGGCTCAGAGAAAAGGGAGTTAAATTATCCCCCTTATCCAGTAAATTCAACACTTTTTGCTTTCTGCAGACATAGCAATTTTTTTTTTTGGTTCATCTCACTGCATACAGTTACACATTTCAAAATAATCAGCTGGATTCCTTGGGATCCCCTTTATTATTGTGCTGTTGGCCATGCAGGTTAGGTCAGACTCCCCCAAAGGAGCAGAAGGTTCTGGCTCCACGCTTGCCCAGGTGAGCTTTCCAGACCTCAGCAGGGTTACAAAACCCTGCTGAGAGGTGGCCATGGGAGTTGAAAGACCTTTTTTTGGTGGTCTCACTGGTGCTGTCCCTGCCTCCCTGCCCATCACTGTCTCCCTTTTTTATGCACCCAGCTCAGGACACAGAGAAAGGTGGTGGGAGAGCTGCACCATTTCCAGAATCACTGTTTTGGGGGCTGCCTTCCAGCATCTTTGGACCAATTCTTTGTTCCCAGTTGTTTGACCTGGACTGAGTGAGAAAGCATGTTTGTTAATATTTCCTCATAAAAGCACAGGGGCTTGCATGTTTTTTTCCCTAAACCTTCATTTAAAGTGACTGTATTTTCCCCCTAAACATCTGATTCTGCCTTTAATCATGCCAATCTCCTGATCTCAACAATGTGTCAATGCCACAATTTGGTGCACTGTAGGTAAGAATATAAAAAACCTTTTGTTTCTTTGAAATCAGTTGCTTTTTTCATTTCACCGAGATCATTTATTCTTGTGTCAAGGAAGAATAAATGAGAAGTGTCAGGCAGACCTTTTATATATTGCTTTATCTTTAAGCTAAACAAATCCTCTGTGTGCAGCCTGGCTTAGTATGGAAATCTCTGCTCTCCTTTATCAGTTGTCACCCTGTTACTTGATGTTCTCCCTTTCTGAAGTGGAATAACAGAAACCTCATATGTGCCCTTGCAGCTGCTGTACCGAATGTTATTGTGCTGGTTTGATACTATTTTTTTTCCAATCTACTGTTTGCACAGCAAAAGGTTGTATTTTGTTTTCATGATGTCAGGGCTCTTCGCCGGGCTGACTGCTGGGAAGCCGTTTCCAGGAGCAGCCTCAGCTGATTTACAATGTAGGGCACTGTAGGAGTAGTCTGGGTCTTTTGCCATTGGTATGTGTGCTGCTTTGCATTAGTTCCTTCAGACTTCATCTTCCCACTCCCTTGTCCTCCCTGGGTGCCTCTGAAGGCTCTCACAGCTCCCTCCAAGCTGGAGTTAAATAACACGTACACGTGTATTGGCCCATCTGTGTGTGTGTGTCCATGGACACATCCCTGCATTTCTCCCAAGGACTCCCGCAGCCCCGCACATCCTCCCACGCAGCCCTCAGGTGAGCTGCTTCCTTTGAAAGCCGACCACTTATCCTTCCTCCTTGTTTTCCACCTCTGAGGTACTTTCAAAGGCTCAGCCCCTCTCAGATCTCTCCACTATTGTCACTGCCTTTCACTGCTGTCCTTTCACGGGAGCTGGGCCAGGCTGAAGCCATCTGAGTGCTCTTAGATGCTCATCCTCAAATTTCCTGCCCTGACACCAGACACCTTCTGGTTGATGGCTGCCTTTCTCTCCAAATTCAATTCAGTCACTGCACAAAGAGTCACTTTGTACCCTGAAAAAAGAGGTCGGAAACTTTTCCGTGGGCACGTGAGCCGGGGGCAGGAGAGGAGGACAGAACGTCAAAGGCCTTTTCTGTGCTGTGCCAGCACATAAACCAGTGAGGCTGAGCAGATCCACTCACCCCACACAGCAGCTGCCCCACTCGGGGTACTGAAACCCAAACAAGCAAACAGCTCCTCAAATCTAATTCCCATCCAGAAACACAGCCAGGTCCTTACAGAGTGTAAATCACCACAGACAGCGAAGCAGTGCAGGGCCTGGGCCAGGCTCTGTGGTTTCCAAGGGGGCCATGAAGTGATAACACTGCTGCACATCCAGATCCCCCAGCAGAGGAGGATGGACAGCTTCTTTGGGAATCCTTAAAGAGGCCAGGAACAGCACCAGCAAGTTTTACACGAGGCAGTGAGGCTGTCTGGCCCCTCTACATCCTGAAATGAGATGAGAGGTGCATCCTCTTGGGTGAACATGAGGAGAGCTACTGCCCTGCTTGCTCTTGCTGCAGCCTTTCAGCTTCACACCCACCTTAAGAGGAGCCAGATTCCTTCATTTTATGAAGGAGTTGGGGGGTTTTTTTAAATTTTATATTTAACCTAATGTTCACTGAGTTCTCTTTGTGGCAAATTTCCCAGGGACAATTCAAGGAGGGGAGAGTGTTCCACTCTAGTGAGGTCTGGTGTCTCGTTCAGCACAGGGAGCAGCTCTCTGATACAGAAAATTTGGGTTCACTGTGCTGGGAGCAACAGAGAGTATCATGCACACTGTTATTGAGTCTCTATGAAACAATGTCAAATAGTAGAGAGGAGAAATGGAACATAAAAACAGATCATGAGCTTTTTTTTATCCCCAAGCAGCGCTGCAGTGTGCGTAGGGGAGGGCGGAATTCGGAATTCTTGCTTTTCAGTGAAGTCACAGTTCCCTTCAGACAGGGAAAGCAGCCCCCCAACAAAAAAGCCCTTGATACCCCGTGAACTTTGCCAGCAGAGGCCTGAAGCTGCCAGTTCTGGTTGAGCTGTGTGTTGGAACAGCACAGGAGCTGGGCTGGTGCAGGGGACAGCTCTGCACATAACGGGATCATCACATAATGTGACTTTCAGTGCCAGTGGGGCAGTGGGGTTGCTCATACCAACATTAACACCTGAGGTTTCCTGCGGTTTAAGAGCTGAGACCTCTGGTCTCAACTGCACTGAACTGAAGAGCAGATCAAAGGGAAGAGTTTGGCCAAGATTCTGACGAGCCTCTGTGTTTATGAATGTGCACATGCACAAAACAAGTTAAAAAAAAAGAAACCCACCTGGGTATGATTCACCCAAATATTGTGTGGGGGAAGCATTTTCCACCAGGGAGCTAATTGCTAATTAGATGAGTGTGAAGCAAATTCATTTGCAAAGTTTTGTTCTTTGCAGCCAAAGAAACCAAATTTTGGAGCCGCTGAGCTGATGGGTATTTAGGCAATGGAGGTATTGTTATTTCTGTCAGAGCCCTGAGCTGAAGTTTTTTAGGAAGGCTATTGCTCTTTAAAATAACTTCTCTTTATTTATTAGCTCAAAACTTTCCCAGAGTGAATGACAAATAAAGCCTGGGTTATTTTTCCAGGGCTTTATTTTGAGATAAAAGCTATCTGATATGAGGGGTTCCTCTGGCAGCTGGACAAGGAGACCATACATCAGCATCAAGGAGCAGGGAGAGCTGCCTGAGGGATGTGAGATGTGCTGGAGGCTTTCTCTGCCCTGCTTGAGAGCTGCTCAGGCTGCTTGACACAGAGGTGTGGGGCATGAAAATGGAGACATGAAAATGGTGCAGTGTGTGGGGAAAAAAAAAATACCCTCTCTGCTCTCCTGTCCCCTCTGTGGTGGCCACCTCCTCTGATGCTTTGGGAGGGCTGAGCTGAAACAGAGACTGGACAGAGCTAAAGAATAAAGTAGGGATTTATTGAAAGGCCTCCAGGATCCACCTGGGGCAGGACAGGGCCTGGCCAGGCCTACACCCAAGGTGGACCCACCCAAAATGGTCACAAAATGGCTGAATGGTCACAAGGTCCCACATTTTTATAAGTTTTGGTCCATTTGCATCTTGGGGTTTAACTGTCCAATTCCAGGTTCAGGCTGTGAGGTCCCATCCTTCTTGTTCCTCCCTCCAGCCCACCCTTGTTTGTGCTTTTGGGCCTGAAAGTTGTCCTTGGTGTGCAGCAGGAAAAGGATTTGTTTTGTGTCCCTGCTGTGTGCAGAGCTGAGTGACACTGACTGTGAGCTCAGACCTGCACCCCTGGGCAGCACAGAACCTGAAAATACGAAAGTTACAACTTAAGGCCTCACCCCAGCAGGGCATTGGGGTGGTCATGGGGCCACAGGAGGGGCAGGACAGGGCTGGGGGCTGCCAAGGGTGATTCCAGCAGGAAATGCAGCGTGGCTGAATGTGGTGGCAGCAGCAGGATCACAGTGTCCATGAAGCTGCTAATTAGGGATAATCAGCTCAAGCAAACGTGGCTTGTTTCTGTGTGCCTCCACTGAGAACTCATCCTCCCCTTATGAGTCCTTTAGTCCTCACAGCCCAAGTTCCTTTAATTTATCCAGACAGTGCTGGGGTGGCTCCCGGCAGGCTTTGATCAGGAAGAATGGAGAGGGGAAGCTGAATGAATCATTAAAAGCAAGCTAAGAACCTTAAAAGCCTCCACCAAATGCCCTTATTAATGCTGATTTGATTGTTTATGCCACTTGACAGGGATGAAACCAGAGGCAGATGCAACAACTAAATCCTGGGTCACTGCAGCGCCCTGCCCGTGGCGCCTGGCCTTTGCTGGAGACCTCCCTGTGCATCCAGGCACGAGCTTTATGTGTTTGGGGGAGCAGTTCTGCTCTGCCCTCGGGGGCTGGCTGCTGCAGGCCAGGCAGGGGGGTGTGTGTGGCTGCCCAAAGATGCCGTGCAGGATTTCTCACAGCAGCGGAGAGCGCAGCTCGGGGCGGCACAGCCTCGGCACAGGCAGCGGCAGGCTTGGTCACTGTCACCCATTGGTGACATTGGGGCATTGCTGGTGTCCCTCCAGGGCTGCCAGTGGGTGCCCTGGGGTGTTTCCTGTGCCCTGCAGGCTTCTTGCTTGCAGTAAACAAGAGGAGGCTGAGAAAGGAGCTTTTAAAGACTTTTTTTCATGTGGGTTAAAAGAGGAGCAGAAATCGAGCTCCTGGTCTTGGCAGGGTAAGGCAGATGTTCATGCTGTAGACTCATTCTCTACAGGCAAGGGGAGCAAGCTTTGGGCAGCCTGGCCTCTGGGAGAGGGGCTGAGGGGGCACATCTCCCATCTCCCACCCCCAGGACTCACCCATGCCATCCCCACCCGTCCCCCACCCACCCCCAGCAGGCAGCAGCAGCTCCCTGTACTGCAGAGAGCTGGGAAAGCTTGCAAGGTGCTCAAACACCATGGCAAGAGTGATAAATGCAGACAATTTCAGGCAGATTATGTGTGCTAGATAAGCTGCCAGAACCTGGAAGAGTCATTGAGGGACAGCTGCTGTGCAGCAGTGGGAGACATTTCCTTTTCCTGCTGCTCCTGCATAAGCAGTTGGGTTTAGGTGCATTTTGAGCATTCTGAACACTCGTTTCCAGTTTCTGAATTCTTGTTTTCCAGTGCATGCTGGAGACACTCCACCACGGGGCAACACTCTGCCCTGCTCTGGTGCTCTGCAGCTGAAAGCAGAGAGCTGAAAGGCAGGCCAGAGGGATGTGTCTGAGCAGAGGCCAGGACAGAGCTCTGAGGGTGTTGAGGTCTGTCCTGACCCCTGCAGAAGACAATTTTTGGCAGTGTTTCCTCTCTGTTTAACAGGATTCCCCCCACTCACAGCAGTGAGCAGTAAAAAGCACGGAGGGTTTTGAGAGGAGGGCCTGAGTGTGCACCAAGGAACAACGTGCCAGGCTCTTTGCAGCTGCAAAGAAGAAGCTGTGTCTGCTTGTGCTGCTCTGAAACCTTGCCCAGTGCAGCCCTGCAGAGGGTCAGACAGGATCAGGAAGCTGGAGATGTCCCAGAGGCACAAAGCAGGCTTTCTTTTGGTCCAGCTCTTCAGCGTGTCCTGCTGTTAGTGGCAGGTTGTCATTGGCAAACTTTTGGCACCATCCAAGCCAAATCCACCCCTGGTAGGGTTGGGAGAGTGTGGGGATGCACCCCACACGTGAGCAGGTGTTCTCAAATAGGGAAAGGTTTTAGACTCACCCCTTGCTGTTCTAATAAGGTAAAAGGACCCAGAAACTCCTTTGCTCTCCTGGTAATTGGTTCAGTGCCAAGACAAAAACATTGATAGGTCTCTTTACCTGTTCCTCAGAAATGCAGCTATTCTCTGTTGGGCTGTTTGCCAAAAAACACACCCGAAATCGTTCAATACTTAAAGGAGAGCACGAAGCTTCTCAGAACATTCTTGGGGTGTTGTAGCAGGTGTATGGGACCTGTCCCATTTTTTTTTTTTTTTTTTGTTTTTTNTCTCGCAGTCATTTTAACCCATTTTCTGTGAGGTGCTGGACACCCTCAGAGGTATTGAGCCCTCCCAGAGCTCAACACATCTCTTGGTTCTTCAAGAAGTTCAGTAGGAGAGCGTTGCCCTTATTTCTGTGAGGTCTTTGCATGTCTTGGCTGCCTTGGTCTCGCTGCTCGCTGGCGGTGTCTCGGGATGACTGCGGCTGGCTGCACGTGGGCTTCACCCCCTGCAGCATGTGCCTGCTTCTTTGGCTCCAAGGGCTGAGTTCCTGGTGCTTTTCAGAGCATTGTGCTTCCTCCTGTCTTCAGAGCGAGACACGTTTCCCAGGGATGAAAGACCAGAGCTGAACCAGGCTGGATCCAGAGCTCGTGGAGCGGAGCTGATCTGGATTTAGATCAGCAGAGCTCAGCTCGCGGCACAAAAATAGACAAAAATTCTTCAAGGCATGCTGGAAATGTTAGCAGCTCTTTGAACAGCAGCTCTTTCAGTCTGTCTTCCTAACTTTCTCCCTGAAATGCTGCTTGTTGAATAGAATGGGCCCTGCTTTCCTGTCAGCCCTGCAGCTGTGTGCAGCTTTGCTGGCATTTGGAGCTGTGTCTGTGGCGGGTTCTCCCGGGGTTGGGTCACCCTGCAGCTCCAGTGTAATGCCCAGCCAGGGATGTTTCCTCAGTCAGTCTGAGAAGAAGAATCACCTCTGATCAGGTGGATTTTTGACTTTGGTGAGGGTGGGACTGAGCAGAGGGAATCTTTTCTGCTCTTCAAACGCATCAGACTTCGGCCTCGTGGCTTCCCCTCACTGGGAGCTGTGCGTGCACACTGCTGAGCACGTGGGAGCTGCAGCCCCTCATGGCAGGAGACAGGAACTTTCCAGAGGGGAGTTAGCATGGCTCAGTGCAGGACTTTCAGTTCAGGCAGCCCCGGTGCTGCAAGAAACCCCAGGGTCAGAGCAGCCCTGAAGGAGACATTTGGTTTAGGAGGGTATTTGTATAGGTGATGGGTGCTGCCACGTTGTACCCAGTCCACACTGCCAACTTTTCCAGCTTTCAGGGTGAAATTTGGTTGCTTTTGCAAAAAAGAAAGTGGCTTTGTTGGTGCTGGGCATCCCCTGATGGAAATAAGATCCCTTGATGGTAATGCCATGCCAGCCCTGATCAGTGGGCGCCTGGCTGCAGATGGCAAGAGGTGATGGCTCTGAATTAGCAGCAGTCAGAGTTTAAAGATCCCTCTCTGCCCATCCTCAGCTGGCCCCTGGCACACGTGGAATCGGGGGGATGAGAGGCTCAAGGCTCAGTGCCTGTTCTACTTTTCCTGATCTCCGTGTTTTTTTTCCTCTCTCTTTTTCTCACATCTGCCCCGTGCATTTTAAATCACATCTCGGGGCAGCTGCAGCATCCTGCCTCGTTGCAGTGGCATCTCGGGGTATCGTCCACACTTGCTCTCTTCACAGCTGAAGAAGCTTTTCAAAATAAAAAAAATCCCTCACTTGCAAGCACCACGCAGATGAAATATGCTTTCCTTAGTAAAATATTAAAACAAATCTCTTGCACACAGGCACAGCCCATGAAAATGTCTTTAAAACACGCAGGGAGACATGGATGCAATATTTACAATCTTGAGCAAGGCAATTTATAATCTGCCTGAGCTCCCTGATGCTATTTGAGCAGATTTGGTTTTTGTTGAGTTTTTTTTTTTCTGGAGTGTATCAGATCAAATTAATCAACATTTTCCTAACTATATTCATATGGACTCGTAAAATTCTCTGGCTGTAGGTTGTAGCAGTGATTGCTCACAGGGCTCACCCAAGCATCTTGGATTTGATGAGCAGGAGAAGGCACCAGCCACTCCAGTGCGTTTCTAATGCAAACTGACCAGCCCATTTTCCCTTCTGCAATTATTAAAGGTCAGCTCGAAATGAACCGAGGAAGGGGAAGGATCTGGTTGCTTTTTGCCTTGATACTGGGCTCTTATTTCTCTTCCTTGGACTGGGGCTGGGGGGAGGAATGGAAGCACACTCCCCTTGTGCTCCCTCCCATGTCCTCATTCTGGGCACAGAGCTGGCTGGGAGCCCTGTCCAGGGGGCTTGGAAAGGGTCTCTCACACCATTTATTTTGCCTCTTCTCTGCTCATTTGGCCCTCTGTGAATTTTCCCCTTAAAAGAAGGCACCATCCCACTGCTCTTCCAAGCTCTTCAAAGCCCCTGAACTCTGCTATCACACTCTGAACCATTTCTCATATGGGAAAACACAGCTCCAGGCACCTGCCAAAAGACTGACTTTTATTGTTGCTATTTTAAAAAAAGGAAAAAAAAAGGTAATAAAAACTGTCTCCCCCCCACCAAATGTCAAATTTTATTGCCAGGCTTTGCCAGAGAGCTAGAGAGATCCCAATCCCTTGGGTGTTTCACCTCTGTGTCCCCTGGTGCTGGAACTGCAGGGGCACAGCAGGAACTGGAGCGAGGTGGAGCCTTTTCCTGGTGGGGTGGTTTGGACAGGCTTTGCTCCCATCCCCTGCCCCTGCTCGGATGCCCATGGCTTGCCAGGGATTTCCTGCATGTGCTTCCTGCTGAAGCTGAGCCACACTTTTGTCACCTCAGTGAGTTCTCTTGCACTTTTCTGTGTGACAGCTGCACTTGGGAGAAACGAGGAGGGCTGAGGAGAGGAGCAGAAAGCTCCCTGAGGAAGCCAAAAGCATTCCTGTGTGTCCCTTTGCTGCCTCACGTCACAGGGTACTCATGACCCATGGTTGTACACAGGTTTTTGTGCCTGTGGCCTGAAAATGCTTCAGCCAGCCCCAGCCAAGCGTTTCTGGGGATGGGCTGGAGTGGTCGAGTGTCACGAGGTGGGGGGACCCCCATGACCCCAATCCTGGTTTGGCCAGGTTGCACGTGGCTAATAACTGAGATGGGTGTGATGGATAGCCCAGAGACAGGATTTAACACACAGACCATAGGCAGCAGCCAAAGCCCACCATGGTCAACCTGGCATTTTATAGGGTTTTACCACCAGGGGTGTGGTCAACCTGGCATTTTATAGGGTTTTACCACCAGGGGTGTGGTCAACCTGGCATTTTATAGGGTTTTGCCTGGACAGGTATCCAATCGTGGTTATAGGGCAGGGGCTTGACCTTATAAGTCTAAGGTCCTGAACCAATGGGTCTTATTTTGGGTGACTTAATTAGCATCCCATCTCCCCAGGTCTCAGATTTATTCCCTCCGTGTAGGGAATTTGGGTTAAGCTTTGATCTGCCCCAGGTAATTCGGTTTCCAGTCAAGCATTGGGAAATAACTGCTCACTGCAACCGTATTGCAGGAAAACCAAAGCTGTTTTCCACATTTCGGGATCCATGTTTTAGGAATCTGGTTGCTAAATTTTAAGTCATTGCCTGATCAACATGGTTTCAGCGCAAGCTTCAGGAGGACCAGGATTTCCCTGGCTGTCCTCAGAGCATAAGGATGGGACAGCAGGAGGTCGTGGGCACTTTGCCCATGGTGCTGCTGGCACCCTTACAGCACTCTGGGAATAGCAGGGATGGGTGTCCAGCACCCACTGCATGGGCAGAGTCAACAGAGAGATGGCTGTGGGGCTGCTGAGACTCCAGGGAGAAGTTTTGGGAGGCAGGAGGCTTTGATGTACCTTTCTAAAGCCAGCTGGGCAGCTGTGGAGTCCCCGCTGTTGGCAGAGGGACTCCAGAAGTGCTGAGTAATGTATCACCGTGGTGCCACCCCCCAAAACCACCAGGATCCCTGTGCCAGGCACCCAAGCTCCGTGGTGGCTCTTGGAGAACCAAGAGGACGTGCCATTTGGTGAATTATTTATCCATTTTTCATTTACTCAATACGCCTGTAAGGCCGTGCACTGAGTGAGCAGGCGCAAAATTAAAACCCAAAATGATGGATGCTGCCTTATCAAGCGCTCTTCATCCCACTCTTGAGACTCATTCAGCTTTAAATATTGATGGCAGCTCGCCTGTTGGCAAACAGGGATTGTGTAAATCCATCCATCTCTGGGTTGGAGGCAGAGCTGCAGCCGTGGCTGAGACGTGTGCTCTGTGCTGCCCGGGATGGAGAGTGCCTTTAATTACCTCCTGAAGGTGGTAATTAATCTGTGCCTGAGTACTCACCTGCATGGCAATACCAGTGAGCTGCAGTGTTTAATAAGCTGATCCTCAGAGCATCCCTCCAAAGCCTGGGCCACCTCAGCAGGGACTGCAGCACAGCTCCAGTCGCAGGGCTGCCCTTCCCTCCACGGAGCTGCTGCCTTCAGCTGCTCTTCTTTTGCTTCAAAACCTGCCAGGCATGCATTTGTACGGAGGATTAGTTAAAAAAAATAAGTTTTTAAGAAGCAGATCCCTGCTGAGAAAGGCAGCGTGATGCCAGAGGAGCTTTGGGAGCCACTGTGTTGAGGGACTAGCACAGTGAGGAGCAGCTTCCCAAATCCAGGCAGAGCTGCATTACTGCCCAAGCCAAACACAGTCTTTCCAATGACCTGTAGGACCCTGAATTTCCCGGGTTGGATCCTGCCCCTGCCACTCCCAGGCCTTCCCACACCTTTAACAGGAGCTGGATTCCCAAAACCAGCTACAAGCAGAGCAGAGCAAGAGGGGCTGCCTGCGCAAGGGTAAATTCAGGGCTCAATCCTGAGGCTGGGGATCTGCTTTTTTCCTCTCTCACAGCCCCTTGCTGGGCCCATCCGTGTGGGTGACAAGTGTCATTCCTGAGATGAGACTCAGACTGGGTGCTCAGCTCAGAAGGCAGCAGGGCCCGTGGCACGAGCCAGCCCAAATTCTTCATCCACAGCATGGAGTGGGGAAGCAGAGACCTTTCCAGGCTGGCTTCTCCCTGAGAGCACGGGGGAGATGTCCAGCCACAGACTCCTCTGGCCTGCCAGCATTCCCACTGCATTTCACACCGTGCCCTTCCCTCCCTTCCCCAGCAGGCAGGAGTGTGGGGAGGGATGAGGGCTGTGCACACAGGGTGGGGATTTGCCGGCTCCTCAGCAGTCTGCAGGCACCCTTGGGACCGAGGCCGCAGATGGATGGCCTGGGGGAGGTGCCAGCAAAAGGCTGGAAACATCTCCGCTGGCTCTCCTGAGCCCGAGGCATGTGGTGAGGAGCCTCTCTGGGGACGCTGTCCTTGCACGACTCCGGGGCTCAATTCACCATGTGCTGCAGTGTCACTCCCACGTGGGCACGTTCCTGCCCATTCCTGCCTGATCCTGCCTGCTCCTGTCCATTCCTGCCTGATCCTTCCTGCTCCTGCCCATTCCTGCCTGCTCCTTCCTGCTCCTGCCCATTCCTGCCTGCTCCTTCCTGCTCCTGTCCATTCCTGCCTGTTCCTCCCTGCTCCTGCCTGATCCTGCCTGATCCTTCCTGCTCCTTCCTGCTCCTGCCTGATCTTTCCTGCTCCTCCCTACTCCTGCCCTTTCCTCCCTGCTCCTGCCCACCCCTGCCTGCTCCTGCCCATTCCTGCCCACTCCTGCCTGCTCCTGCTACTCTTGCCCTGCCCCTGCCTGCTCCTGCCCGCTCTGGCAGCCCTGTGCAGGCAGCTCAGTGCATTTCAGGGTTTTCAGGACAGCAATAAAAAGCAGGTTTTCGTGCTGGCAGCATTTCAAGGGACAAAGCAGCGTGACTTTGGGGTAAAGGCCTAGAGGATATGCAAGCTGAAGAAACAAATGCCATCAACCCCTCTCATCCTCACTCCCTGAAAGAAAGAAGTGATACTCTTTGCACATTTGAAAAGCCCAAGACAAGTATCTTAAACATGGAGCACGGCCAGTCCAATTACTTCTCTTGGTCTCGTGCCCAGGGTTTATTCCGTGAAACATCTCAGTGACAAATGTTCCCACTGCAAGAAACTTTCTAGTACTTCTTTTTTTTCTTTTCTTTTCTTTTTTTTTCTTTTTTTTTTTTTCCATTTCTTGACACCGTAAACTTCTGCCAGAGGCTGCTCAGAACCAAGGTGTAATTCAGATCCATCCAGACCTCTGTGAGGTGCAGCTGGAAAGTATCTCAGGAGGGAGGTCGCTACAGCCTTGAGAAAGAGCTTTGTGTAAATTAAGATTTCTTTGGTGGGAACAAACCTCTCTTGGATAAATGTCCTTTTACTCCTTTAATCTCTCCACTGGGATGTCCGTATCAGCAGCCTAAGACCCAACCAGACTGTATTGCTCATTTTCAGTGTGTTTTAAGCACAGATTAATTGCAGATACCCACCTGTCCTGCCCTAACTAGCCATCTCATACTGTTCAACCAAACAACTGCCAGCTCATCTGAGAGCATGCATGAAAAACATGCATGAATAACATTTATAATTGCCATTCTTCATCCCCTAAAAAGTCCTGGTGGCAACTCAGGTTCCGACCTTTGCCTTGGAAAAAAATCAGTGCCTCTCTGTTGAGCATGCTTGGCCACCTTGTGCTGGCAGAGAGCTGCTGTGTGTGCTGCTGCCTGCGTGCACATTGTTTACATAAATGCTGCATGGGAGCTGCCATCTCCAGAGGTTAAACTCCAGTCTGTGTTCCCAGGCTGCATCACAGCTTCTGGATGGGGAGGAGGCTGGGAGGCAGCAGCAGTGCATTTTGGAGGGGCAAGAAGTGTGTTAGTGACAGACCCACAGGCACGCAGGGCAGTGCCAGGCTGAGAGGAGCAGCCCCCTGCTCCATCCTGGCCCTGAATTGTGTCTCAGCATCGGGGCTTTTTATTCGGGGCAGGGCTCTGTGCAAATGTGTTGCCAGCTCTGGCCCTGCTCAGCCAAATGAATAGTGCCAAGCAGGAACAAGCTGTACTGGCCAGTTTCCCTGGGATCAGGTGGGTCCTGGCTGTCCCCCCCAGGGGAGGCAGGGAAGGGAAAGGCTCCCCTCTCCCAGGCAGAGTTCAGCCCTGCTGGCCTTGCTCCCTCACAACTCCAGGAGCCCCAGCATCCCTTACTGG
Source organism: Cyanoderma ruficeps (assembly GCA_008694505.1). NCBI lineage: Eukaryota > Metazoa > Chordata > Aves > Passeriformes > Timaliidae > Cyanoderma > Cyanoderma ruficeps. The sequence continues at coordinate 8,991,904 of VZDJ01000052.1, forward strand.
TCATATTGGGAGTTAGGGAGAGGCAGGTAGCAGAGATGTGCACCTTCTCCATTCCCCCACCACCAGCCCTGGGTGGCACAAGCCCTCCCCACCGTGGCTGTCCCCTGCATGTGGCTCGTTCCCTCCTGATATCTCCAAGCACTCATGGCACAGCAAGTGGCAAAGTCCCTTTTTGTTCATTATTCTTGCAGCAATACCCCCAGTCTGCAGCCAGTGGCTCAACCACAAACTGCTTCCCTCTGGAAGGCACAGGGACAAATGGACTCTGGGGCCTGGGGAGCATCGTGTGCAGAGAATCAGCATTTCCTGGGACAAGGGAGTGCCTTGCAGCTCCCAGAGCAGCTGCTGTGTGCCGATGTTGCAGACCAGCAGGCTGTTTGCCCCTGCCTTGTCTTTTATCTCCCCAGTGAAGCCTCATGTGCTGTGTGCACGGATTTTCCTGATGGAGCAGCTGGATCTTCACTAACCCATCCCTCCCCCATGCCTCCCTTGGGATCTCACTAGAAAGTCTGGAGTCTTGGCCATCCAGAGGTGCAGACAAAATGGGAATTTCCATTTTGAAGCAGCCTGAAAGCCCCTGAGATTGCACACAGACAAGTTTTCTCCCCAGATCCTGTGCTGCCATGCACCACTGACAGTGCTGGCAGGTACCAAACCATGTTTGGGATTTTTTTTACAAGCCATGGACTTACATTTACTTCTTTGCTTGCTGGAGGGAAGGCTGCCTATCATTCTGGTCCCCAGCATTTCACAAAGGCTCAATTCACAGTTCAGCTTGGGGCCCAACAAAGCTTCAGATTTGTGGGAGACTGCTGGGAGCTGTGCTTGGTTGTTAAAATATTCCTGGTGTCATTTCCACTACCCTTACCCTGGCAAAAGGTGCTGGAGGATGTGAACAGTATCCTCCACAGCCTGCAGAGGAATGGAAACCTCCTCAAACCAAACTGAAATTCAGAGCATGGCATTGAATTTTTTTCAACAAAATGCTGTCATTATCCTAAATATAAAAAAAAATGTTTGATTCCAAACCTTTTTTTCATAATAATATTAGACAAAAGCAGCTTGTTCTAAACATGTCACTTTTGACAAAACCAGCATCTTTGTGGCTGAAAATAAATACTCTGCGAATAAATCTCTATGCCAGTGCTGGTGATAAGTCTTTCATTTCATGCTCTAATTGAACATTGGCTTTACATCTTAAAAGCAATCATCCTAAATTGCCTTCTGCTAATATTAATGCTTCAGACAAAGGGTAACAGCCAGATTATAGGTTCGTATATTATTCAGGCAAATCTGGGCCCTTCATACATCACTTCTAAAAAGAAAATTAATTTTCCCATGTGTCAAGAATGAAAATAGTAATAATGGATGATACACTTACATCACCCTGCGTTGCTGAGATTGGCAAGAACATTGCCTCTGAACAGAGTGAGTGTAGATGGCATGCGTGCCTTCATGCCAAGCCAAGCAGGCAACCTCAGAAGTGCCACTGCCTGTGACTTAAACCTGCCCTTCTCCCAGTGACAAACCACATCTCACATGCTGCACTGATAGAGCAACACCCCCTTCCCTTCCTGTTTAATAATCTATTTAAATCCCTCACCTGGCGAGTGGCTCTGTGAACTGGCAAGGATTCACCCCCCTCTGACAGAGCTGGGGGCAGAGCGACAGGAGGGGGTGTTCTGTCACCCCACACTGGTGCCATGGGTCTGGTTTTTGGGGAGGGTTTGGTGCCCTGCTCCTGCCCAGTGACCTGCAGGGTCCATGCAGGGCTGACACTGAGCCTGGACAGATTTCAGCCATGACAGGAGAAATTCGGCAACACGCAGGGTCTTCCAATGGGAAACAAAAAGCTCCAACCTCAGCCGTCACCTGAGGCTGTGGTGTCAGGGCTGGACCTGTCTTGGAGGCATCTGGATTGTCCACTGGATGGGAGTCACTGGTCATTTGCACATTTTCCTCCTGCTTTATCCATTTCCCAGCCCATTTCCCTCCCAGGGATGGTGCTGTGTTGGCACAGCAGCCCCAGTGCCACCCTGCATGCCCTCTGCTTTTCTGGCTGTGCCATGGGAAACCCTCTCTTTCCCAGGCCTCTGCTGGGAGCAGGGTATTTTTAGCTCTTGGTGCCGGGGCCAGGTGTGCCATGGATCCCTGGGAACTGCCTGTTCCCACTGCAGCTGCTGCCCTCCACTTGCAGGCACAAGCACCAGGATCACCTCCTCGCTCAGCAGCTTCCTTCACTCTCAGCTTGTTTCCTCTGGCAGAAACAGCGTTCCCTCCGTCAGCTTTAGAGAGCCCCTTGTTCTCACCCTGCAGATGGAGATCCTGTGTGCCTGCCCACTCACCCTGACATGCTGTGATCCAGCCTAGCATGGTCAGGGATTCACTGGCACCTCAGTTGTTGGGGAATGTCTTTTGCATCGGCTGGAGCAAGTCTGTGCTTGTTCTGAGCTTGGATGGTGAGGTGGGATCACACCTGGATCCAGCCATCACATCAGCAGTGCCAGGTCACCTCTCTGCCCTCCTCAGGTGCTCTGGACTTCATGCAGGAGGTTTGTGACCCTGACAATGATGGTTGGAACTGAGGGGCCCCCAGTCTGCTGGGGGAATGGGGGTAGAAGGTGATGAAGGGAAAAGCACCACATTCCAACTGTGCTGTNGAAACAACTGCCCAGCGGATTGATGGATGGCTCCTTGGGCAGAGACAGTGGAAGGTTGTGTGACCTGCAGAGGCATCACCCAGTAAAAATAGCCACCCAGGAAGGAAAAAATAGCTGCAGCTGGGAGCTGTGGTTGGCATTGAGGAGCATGGCCCCAAGAGGGGACACGTCCCTGCGGGCAGAGGCTGGAATGTCATGAGCAGACACTGGCAGGATGGAGCAGTCCTCGCCCTTGGTGCAGCAAAGGGCACTCAGAGCTCTCCTGCTCTTTCCTTGTGGGAGCTGAGGCTCCAAGGAGGGCTGGGAGGGAACGTGTCACAGCTCAGGGCGTCTTTCTTGTGATCAAGATGCTTGGACAAGCAGAGGGTGAAGAGCAGCTGCAGCCCTGGGGAGTGCACTGTGCCTGGCAAAGGATTTCTCTTGTGCTTACTGAGGAACATCTGATACCAACAGGGCTGCAGTGGTCACACAAGACATCCAGAGCTTGTTTAGGCTCAGGAGGCCAAATCCCAGTTGCTCATGTCCCATAGGATGCCATCAATGCCAGTCTGCAGCAGCTCAGCAATTTGCAGCAACAGGCAGAGTTTTATGGAGCCCCTTCCAGGTTGGAGATCCCCAGGTTCTCACGAAGCCTGGCTGGCACTGTGCTGTCACAGAGAGGCTGGCACAGAGGTGATGTGTCCTGGAGCAGAGCACAGGGCTCCCCAGCATGTGCTGGCAGGCTGAGCCCTGCCCTGGGCTGTGAGCAGCACCTCCTACAGACACAGCAGCACTTGGGGCTTCTCTGCTGGCTGGGATTCACTCTGTACTTGTCAGTCTCCTGTGGAGAGCGGTGCAGAACCAAAATGCCTCGTGTTAATAGCTTGTTATCAGGGCTGGTGCAGCCATGTACAAGCATTATCTCCTTGATCCCATCTGTCTCAGGAAATGTGGTTGAGGGGAGAGCCAGGGTGGAGCTCGGTGGCTGCGGAGAGACCTGGGCACCCCACGGCTGCTCGTGGCCATCTCTAATCCATCCCTGCTCAGTGAGCACTTGGAAATGTCACTGGGGAGCTGCAGTGGCCGTGATTGATCATGTCTCTGCTGCATGCTGACGGGGGAGAGCGGCTCCAGCAAGAGGAGACCTTGGCTCCTGAGCCTCCCCTTGAAGTGCAGGAATGAATTATGCAAACTAATCCATCCCTTGGCTCCTCTGACAGCTGCTGCCTTCCCAACACCTCCTGCCTTCACATCTTTCTTTATCTCTGAGCAGTTTTAGAGCCATTGAGGCTGCATATTTCTTTAGTCTGTTGTCCCTGTGTGTCCCAGGATGCCTGTGGAGACGGGGGCAGCTCATCATCAGTTGGAGGATGCTGTCCCATGCACCAAGATAAATTGCTAAACCAGCCTTGAGCGGAGCCTCTGGGCTCCCAGGTTCGTGAGGAAATCATAAACCAGATTAAAATATAACCAGAGTCTCCTGGCAGCCTTGTTTTGGCTCAGCTAATGGATATAAAAGGGCTCCTGTGCAGGGGACACACACACGGGATGGGTTGTCAGGTTCCCTGCATGGACTGATGCTGTCTCCAGTGGACGGGGAGAAGGAGAAAAGGTGGAGGGAGGAGTGAGCCAATGGAGAAGGGCATCTGCACAGAAGTGTTTGGTCAGGTTGCTGTGTCCATGTCCTGCTGCAGAGGAGGTTTGTCCAAGCTGAGCAGGTGTCCCCTCCTGCCCTGCACTGCTTGCCCTGGCTGCTGGCTGGGAGTTTGGGTCCCTGACAGAGCTGGGAGCTGAGGCAGGCAGAGAGGAGGACAGAGAGGAACCAAATGGGAGCAGGATGGACGTGCTGGAGAAGGGGGACACGAGACCCTCACCAAACTCACACCTCAGCCACCTCTTTGCCACATCCCTGCTGTGCCCCTGTGATCTGCCCAAGCCAGAGGCTGCCAGCACAGCACAGGAGCCGGGGGAGCTGCCGCTTCCCCAGCTGTCTCCCTGCCCTGCTGAAAGCCACATTTTATGTAGAAGCGAATTGGCAAGTAGCCTGTCTCATTTTGATTTCAAAAGCTCCCAGACTGGAGAACTGCAGTGGAAGTGGCTGTTTTAATCTGTCACTTGCTGGCAGATGGGGGAATGGGCTGACCCAGAGACAGGGAGGTCATCAGCTTTTGGGGGAATTAAAATAGGAAACCTTTTTTCTTTTGTTGCTCCAGGTATTGGGGAAAACACAACCTAAACATCTCAAATCTTACAGAAACGGCTCCCCTTGCTGCCTGTAAGGCAGAAGGAATATTTCCTTCCCCCAACTCTTTGTCCATGCAGAGCAGGGGCAGGCAGGGCTCAGCTTTTATGCCAACATTGTCAGCCAGAAAATGTGTTTTAGTTATGGCTGAATCTTGAAAGTGATGCTGAGCTGGGAAGGCTCCCAGTGATGGCAGCTCGTTGTGGAATTGTTTTAAAAGGACTGTTTTCCTCCTGCCCTCCCAGGAGCACTCGTGCTGGCCCTGCTGTGTGCTCAGAGAGATTTGGGCAGGCAGCACCATCACACTTGACTGCTGGAGGTGCAGTGTGGGAACACCGAGCGCCGGATTTGCGGCGAATTTTTACAGAATTAAGGTTGTAGGGACAAGCTCTGCTTCCTTGCCCGTGGGCATTTCTGTGCACAGGCAGCTCTCAACACACTCCACGCAGCGCAGTGACTGCCAAGCCACTGAGAATATGGTGTGGAATTACCAGGGCACTGGCTTGAGGCAAGACAGCGCTTGAGAAGGCCATGGGGGCAATGCTGTGTCTGCTGGGCAACCAAAGAATTAAATCCCCACAAACCCCTCCCATCAGGAACCTCTCAGCGAGTGGATGCTAACAGGTTAACCCTGCTGAGATGGGTTGAGGCCATCATTATTCCAACCAGCTCTTGTACAGTTTGCATTTTTGAGAAACAAGAGTTTTAATTTCTCCCTTTGCTTTCAGCCGTCTGCAGCACCAAGGCTTCAGCACACCAGATAATAAAATCCGAGATTATTAGCTCTCGTGGTTTGCCATTGTTTGCAGAAGAAAATAATAACTAGCTTAAATACCTATTAGTCACCCACAGCTCTGCGTGGCTGCATTGTGAGTTTAGAAAGCAGATGCAATTTAGAAGGTCAGAGGATTTTTACTTTTTTTTTAAATTTTCTTTATGAAGAATCTCTTAAAAGCGCACTTGTGAAAAGTTGGCTTTTAAGTATGGAAAACTTGAAACGGCTTGGCAGCTCTCGCTGATTAAAAAGCCAGTGTTAAAACCCATTTCCAAAGTGCCAGCAGGAAACAGAAATGACTCCTGCCAGGGTTTAGGGCCCAGCTTAACCCTGAGCCCAGCCTCAGGAAACCTGCAAAGTGCTGTGTGTGGTTTTGTGGTGTGTTGCTGTCTGGGGCTGGTTTGGTGCCACTGGCCTGGGCAGGGAAGTTACAGCTGTTTGCATGGATGTTTGGGCCCCTTGGATGCTCCGTGGAAATGCCCCAGGAGGGGACAGACCCTGCTCACGAAGCCCTTCCCTGCAGGGAGAGGTGGTGCAGGTCTCTCCACTGCCGATAAAATTCCACTCAGAGAGGCGAAGGGAGCTGAGGCGATATTCCCACTCCCAGCAGGGGCTGAAAGCCCTTTGCAGCCTTTCCCACTGATGGGAGGAGCATGGCAGAGAGGGACAGCGCCTCTTTGTGCTCCTTGTCCTCACCAGGAGCACCAGGGCAGCACACACGGCTCAGGGGATGAGCTATGTTGAAAACTGGGGTGAATCTGACTTCAGATTGCTGATCCAATCTAGCCCTGGTCTGGGGAGGAATGGATGCCCTTGCTGCTCAAATCTAGGAGAAGTTGCAACTAATGGGTATTGATCAGAGGAGAAAGCAGATCTGTGGGCACAAATTTATGTGCGAGCTTGAAAGGAGTATGTTCCCTAAAAGAGGAACAGTGTGAATAATCAGGCTTTGAGACAAATGCTAATCAGCATTGCATCTTGCCTCTGAATCTCCAAACACGGTGTTTAATCTCTGAAATTAAAAATTTCCCTGGTGAGAAGTTAGACGACTTCAAGAGGCTCGTGTTTGCGAAATCCAGCTTGGTGCGTGTTGGTTTCAGATCTCTCTGATTGTGTGGAGTTCAGTCTGTCCAGAAGCCAGCCCAGCCCCTGGGTCTCAGAGCAAAGCAAAAACATCCATTTCTTCCCTGCTTTATTGAGAAGTGTATTAATCAAAGGCTGCCCAGGACAGCTTTCAATCAGATCTGAAGGCACACAGTTCTTCGCTGTGAGAGCCGTGGCACAAACGTTTTCCCACTGGGAAATACTTTATCCAAGATTAAAGCTCAGATGTTGGTTATGTGGAGAAGAAGGTCCTGCAAGTGGCATCTTGGTTTTGGTATTCTGTGGGACTGTCTTGCACTGGATACAGGAGCTTAGCCATAGAACAATGGATTGCTAGGGACTTGAGTTGGACATTTGACAACTGCAGGTCCAAGTTGATTAATCAATAACCCCAGCTTTTCACTGCACTGACGATTTCTAGTTGAAAGAAGGTCTCAGATGAATCCACCTTTTATTGTGTGCTCTGAGAGCCTGGGAAGTGTGCACGTGCCTGCATCTGTACAGAAACCCCTATGTGAGCACCCTGCCCTTGCTTGGGGGTGGGCCTTGCTTTGGCCAAAGGCCTCCTGAGGTCTCTGCTCACCCGTGAGTCCTCCCACAGCTCTGTATTTCTGTCCAGGCTTCAGCAGAGGGTGTCTGTGCTTCCCTGAGTGCTCCGTGTCCATAAATGCACATGTATGATGCTCACTACAGCAGAACGAGTTGAATGAAGTCACAAAGAAGCAAGAATAAAAGCTGTGCCTTGCTAATAAAAAAATGAATTATTTAAAGAAAGAAAAAACATCACCAGCAACAACAATATATAAGGCAGAGTTTGTTTGTTCCTCTTAGGAATAAGTGTTCTGGTGTTACAGTACTTATTTTGGAAATTTCATGACAGTGATTTCATCCTTTGTAGCCACGTGTGGCTCAGTACATTTTTACCATGGTTGCCAAGTAACAATCACTAAGTATTTGTGCCTAGATCAGTAGAGGCGAGTGGAGGGAATGGATAAAATCTATTTTCAGAGGCATAATCATCACTGGCTCTTTGTAGGTTAACGGTTAAGTTCACTCAGCAGGGCCAGTGTTTCCAAGGCCTTGGGATTTACGAACAGGAGAATAAAAAAAGCAAAGAGACTAAAGAGGGGGGCTTTTTTTATCATTATTATTGTTCTTTCAGAGCAGAATGGCTTATGAGTGATTAAGAAGGCATTAACTATGTTGGATGTCAAGTCCCACGTGCAACAGGAGCTCCGTAATCCCCTCCTTGGGGCCGCCCTGCGACCTGCTTGCTCCCTCCCATGTTTGCTGTGCCAAAACCTCCAGCAACACACACCCCACCCTGGCCTCCCTCTGCTCCTGGGGCAGCTCACAACCCGCGCAGGTGGAGGAAAGGTTTTCCTCACTGCAAAAAAAAAAAGCCCAAAAAGGTTGGAGCAATGTGGGGGAAACAGGGAGGGAAGGCAGAACAGCCCTGCATTGGCAGGGCTGGTGCTGTCACACACCTCCCCGTCCCTTTTGTCCCAAGAAGGAAAAGCCAACCCTGGAAGCAGGGCCAGGTGTTAATTACATTTCATTGTTCTTCCTGTGGAGGGCCAGCACGGGGGATGTACCTGGAGAGAGGGTACGGCTTCCGTAATTCCACTTCCATCAGGCGTGTGCGCTCAGAGGAAATAAAACTTCAGCCAAAGGAGCACCTGGGCACATCTCCAGGAGCCCTCTGTGACCAGCCTGGGTTTGTCTTGGCAGGTGAAGGCTCAGGGATGAGCCAAGGAGGCAGCACTCACTGCTGACTCTGGCATAATTCAGCATCCCCTCCCGGGAGGGGAGTCAGGGCTGCCCTGCAGCCCCCGCTGTGACACGGGGAGTGCCCAGGGAGGGCAGGAGAAATGTCCCTGCAGTCCCCGCTGTGACACAAGGAGGGCAAGAGAAATGTCCCTGCAGCCCCCGCTGTGACACAAGGAGGGCAAGAGAAATGTCCCTGCAGCCCCCGCTGTGACACAGGGAGTGCCCAGGGAGGGCAGGAGAAATGTCCCTGCAGCCTCCGCTGTGACACGGGGAGTGCCCAGGGAGGGCAGGAGAAATGTCCCTGCAGCCCCCGCTGTGACACAGGGAGTGCCCAGGGAGGGCAGGAGAAATGCCAGGGGGCAGGGGTGACCTCAGCTCAGGGTGACATGCTGGGGAAGGGAGGACCAAGAGGGGCTCCCCCTCCCCTGTCCTTCCTGCTCCTTACGGAATGACACCTGGCAGGTGGCACTGCTCTGTGCGCGGATTTCAGGGATGACAACCCAACGCTTTGCTCAAGGGGATGAGCACCCCGTGAGATGAGTGATCCTGCTCTGCCTAGGGGAGATCGTGGTTTTGTCAAGGTCTGAGACACCCGTGGGTGCCTTTGCCTGCCTGTTTTTGACGTGGAATGAGGAGCCAAATGGCATGGGTGTGTTTGGCAGGGTCAGGCTGTGAGGAAGGGCTGGGAAGCGCTGCCACACCTGGCACTGGCAGCACATTTCATTCCCCTCTGGATTCACAGGGGCACGAAATCCCTGCCTGGTGCCCCCAAACCTCCCACACACAGTTCCCACCTGCAAGCCAGGTTGTCAGCAGACAGGAGCGGGGGAGAAAAGTGAATTTTCTGGGTGTGTTTTGCAGGTGCCCTGGAGATGGCAAGCGTGGAGGGGATCCATCTCACACACACGTTGTCCCCACGGCAGGAAAGAGTGGTTCCTGTTTAATTGTGGGATATTTTATCCTGTTTAATTGTGGGATTCCGCGCTGCTGAACAGGCTGGAAACCAAGCAGGGCCAGACCAAAATGTGCCAGAGCAGAACTGCTGGCACTCTCCCACCCTCCCCCTTGTGAAAAAGCAGTATTTTTAGAGGATTGGTCATATTATTGAGTTCAGCTCAATAACTGTGTCTGTTGGCTGGGATTGCTGAGTCCACCTGTGATTAGTAAGGGATGTAAGAGGGGTGGAGCTGGAAACCACCAGGATGAGTGGTGCAACACAAATGGGAGTCCCAGAGTTTGCCCTGGGTGTGAGGAAAAGCATCAGAGCTCTGTCATTTGGGCCAGAGAGTCAAACAGTTTTTGTGATCTGTTGGGCTGGTGTGTGGTTTAATGCTGTAAATGTGAGGATATAAGGACAGCTGGGAGGTTGCTTTCATACCAGTGAGAGTTTCAGTCATTCTGAGGACCTTGTGAGCGTGTTCATAGGAGCGTTGTGGCCCCTATGTGATTATAAACATGGAAAGTAAGATTGTAAATGAATCAACTCAATGCATAAGCATTTGGCTTATGCAATACCAATATTGCATAAGCTCGATATTAATGCAAATGCAATATAAATATTGCATTCAGCTTATGCAATGCCAATAGCATAAGGTACATTAAATGGATCCTAAGACTTGGGGAAATGCGTCATTTTTAATAAAAGAGGCATCTAGGTATTTTGGGTCATAAATACCGTATTTGAGAAGATGAGGCTCCGGTGATCCTTCAGCATCTTTTCCCTCTGTTCTGGAGGAAATACATACTTGTAATAAATTAATAAAATTTACATCTTATGCCTTCTGATATAAAAAAAAACAAACCACAAAACCAAACACGCAACACAACCCTGCTGAATTCAAGTGGAAGAAACTTTCTCCTCCCACTTATAAAATCCAGTAGCTAGAACAGCTGCCAGTCCAGCAGGAGTTTAAGTTCACACTGAAGAGTTTCAAGGTTGGGTTGAGCATGGTTTTTTTCAAGCAGGTTTTGACATCTAGATCCAAACTTAATTGCCCTCTTCTGATGGACTGAGATTTGGGAAAAAAAAATAGAGGCAGACCACTAGTAATTGCCTATGCTTTTAAAAACCTTGCCTTCCTCTGAGAATCACAAGTGGAGAGGAAAAAAACACACAGCCTGTTTTTCACATCTCCATCTGACTGCATTTCATGGAGCAGGAGAGATAAGGAGCCCTGCAGGACCTTTGCTTTTTAAACGTGGGCTCAGTGCTGGATTTCACACCCGGCTATCAGAGAGTTTCTGCCTGTGCAGTGCCTTACCTATTTGGGAAGAGATCCACGGCATCCCTGCCTGGTGTGCCAGCACTCAGCCCTGGAGGTGTTGAGAGGAAGGCAGCTGGAGCTGGAGCTGCTTGGCTTGGACCCAGCAGAACATCACTTTTCCAGCGTGTTCCAGGCAGATATGGACATCTTGATGTGCCAGCAGCCCTTCCCATGCCACCAGCTGGCTGGGACATCTCACTTGGCACCTGCCAAGGCTGCTCAGTCAAATCCAACCTGGCCACACCATTCCTGCCTCGCTTTGGTCCCATGGGGTCTCCTGTCTGCTGAGGTGTTTTGGTGCAGGAGCCCAAACTGCTGCTGCTGCTGCTTGCAGAGGTGTGTTTTGTGATCTTTGCAGCAAAAGGAGCCTGAGAGGCACTGGGTGCAGCAGTTTGTTAGATCAGCAAAGCTCCCGAGACGTGCTGGAGTTCGCACAAAAGGGATGGGACTGCTGGGATATCCCTTGAGCTTTATTGAGACATTATTGAGCCTCATAACAGGGTGAGACAATTGAGAGATGGCAAAGGCTCATGTCTTGCCAGCAGCAGCCAAAGATCTCTTTGTTACAGGGCATCTTAAAATTTTCTAGCCAGCAGCATATTGCTAAAGCTTACAGACAGTTGTTCTAGCAGTCACTAAAAGCACACATACATCTGCTTCAAACAATGCTTGCTTGTGTGCTTCTATTTACAATACTCCACTATACTCCATTATTAAGCTTAAAACCTTCTGTCTTGCTAGGCATATTTTTCTGCAGTCTTCAGGTCTATCTTAGCCAAACCTAAAAGCTCTAATTATTGTTTCATGTCCCTTGCTTGTTGTACCATTGCATTTTCTCTGCTTTCAGGCTTTGCAGCTGCAGCTAGCTCTAAGTTCTCTGCTCTTCCTGTTTCTGAGGCCTGCTTTCACAGCTTCTGAAAGTCTTCTTATGTTGGTTTATCTTCTTCTTTTCTTCGTGTTAGAGCCGGGATTAAACACGGGAGTCGCAGTTTCGTGTTTGGACTCAGATGTTTATTAATTCTTATCTATAGTACAGTCTCACAAGTTGTGAGTTCTGGCTAACAAGGTAGGAAATGGAGGTGCCTCTAACTCTTTCCAAGGTTATTTCAGCATAAACTATCCAATAAGGAGATGACATCTATGTTATTTGTACTTTTGACCCAATAATTGACCACCCAAGGTCTGCAATGAGGATCTTTTTCACCCAATTAAAAAACAATCACACAAAACCATGAAGAAGAAGGTGAAGGAGAAGGACTTGGACAACGCCTCAAATCCTCCATCTTGCCCCATATATATTACTATATACTGAAACCATAAATTCTAAGTTTTTCACCCTGTGACATCACACAACACTATTCAAACTCCACACCCACAGTCCCAGTGCTGTCACTCAATTTCAGAGGCCTTTTCCACAGCCTCAGGTCAAATGTGGTGCTTGCTTGAGGGTCAGTGTCTTTTAGCACAGAAAGCCTGAAATTCTCAGCCTCCAGAGTTCCAACATCCTTACCTCTATAGTATTTCCCACACCGAGGCTTGGTGGAGTGTTGGGGTGCTTTTTCTGGGGAGCATCCCACTGAGCCTGGCTTCTCCAAGGGAGATCCTGGGGAACCATTCCACCAACATTTGGAGACACCCAGCCAGTGTGGATGGAAACACAAGTGGGCACGATATGGGGCGAGGTGGCAGGTCAGCACCACGGGGACACTGGGGAGGGGCAGCAGGGACAGGGACGCTCGTGTCAAACCCCTTTGTGAGTCCAATCAGGCTGAAAGCCTTCACATGGCCAGGCTGTTTTTTGGAGGCTAAAAACAGCAGCAGAGTGGAGTCAGTCCTTGGTTAATCCGGGCTTGTTAAGGCCAGACCTCCTGATCCACTTCAATACTTTTGTTAAAAGGGCCGCGTTTGCAGCGCTGCCGGGCTGGCCCCTTGCCCACTCGGGTGACACTGGCCACTGGGCACTGGGCCAGCGTGGCTGGGTGACTCCTCCAAGGGCTGTGACGAAATATTGGCCTGGCTCATTCTCCTGAGACCTCACACAGTCAGAGCTGGGATTTCTCTCTGCTGAAAGTCTCGGCCCCAGGCTCACGGACACCCACTTCTCTCCCCAGATCTCTGCTGGCAGGCCAGAGCTTTCTAATCTCTAACAAGAGCACCATGCCAAAATGCATTTTTGAACGTGGCTAAGAAGTCCAGGATGTCCCAAGCAGAGGGAAGGGAGGGAGGCAAGGCAGGAAAACCAGTGTGCATTGGTGATCCACAGTGTTTGGTTTCATGATAGCCTGGATGTTGTTCCCTGGACATTCCGAACTCTCCAGTGGTGGAGGGGGCTGCTGAGAGCAAATTCATTGGTTCTAGGATTTGAGGCATTGTCTAAATCCTTCTCCTTCACCTTCTTCTTCATGGTTTCGGGTGGTTTTCTGTAAAAAAAACCTTTGGGTGAAAAAGGCCCGCATTGCAGACCTTGGGTGGTCATTATTGTGTCAAAAGTATAAATACCATAGGTGTCACCTCGTTATTGGATAGATTACCCTTTAAATAACCTTGGGAGGAGTTGAGGCACCTCCATTTCCTACCTTGCCAGTTAGAGCTGACAGTTTGTGAGACTGTGCTGGAGATAAGAATTAATAAACATCAGAAGCACTGGGATGAGTCCTGTGCCCCTTTTCCCAAAGAAATTGTCACTGCAAGGGAAGGGGAACCAGAGGAGAGTGGCTGGGCAGAGCAGAGTGTCCTGGTGTCTTCAGGCTGGCTTGGCTTGCCTGGGAAAAGCCCAGCCCATGCAAGTGGTAATTTATGTCATTTCTGATGCAGGGTCACTGAAGGTCACTGGCTGAAAACTGGGAGAGAGATTATTTTGTTTGCCCACAGTCAGCTGATTAAAACCATATTTTTCCACACGTTTGAGTAGGGATTAGTGATGAAATGCAAATTTCATGCAAATTGGTGCAAATGGCTGGTGTGCACAGCCAGCTCCAAAGTCAGTCATTTTCCTTCCCTCTGAGGCATTTGGGCAATTTTAATGTTCACGTGGAGGAGCTGGACAAACCCACTTGTGATCCAAGCATGCAGCTGAAGCCAACAGCATGGAGAGAGTGGGGAATCAACTGGCACCTGAATGCACCCACCAAATTTGGGTGGTACCTAGTTTGGCTGCATTAACACATGGATTCTGTGCAAAGATCTTTATTTAATAAACAGCTCCAAACAGCTCAAACAGGCCTTGCACATCCCTCACTTCCCAGCCTTCCTTCTCTTGTTTGCCAGGGCCTTCCTGCAGTTCTGTGGAAAGAAAAAATTCCCAAACCCTTGCCACAAAGAGCAATCACAAAGATATATATATGCACAAAAATATGTGCATATTTTTAACCTGACTTCGATTTTCCCTTGGCTTGCAGATCCAGAGCATTGCTTCAGTCTGAGGCCAAGTTTCCTCACTTCCAGGCAGCTCTGTGGGGACAGCAGGGCCAAGAGAAATAAATAAATATCGGCTCACAGAGTGAAATACTACATTTAGTGAGGCTGATGGGCCCTCCTGAAACCCGGTTGTGAAAACTTTAAAAAGTGCCTGTTTCCTGTAGCTATCAACATGCTGGAAAAGGGGAAGCCCTACAGGCTTGTCAAACTTTTTTTTTTTCTCCCAACGGCTGCAGCTTTCACAGCTGGTCCTGATTTGCCTGGATATTGCTCATTTTTCTCCAGCTTGTAACAACCCTGGAATGGAAATCCTGGCTCCCCTGGCACCCAGCGTATCTCCATGGTGTGCTGGAGGGTGAAGGGTGCCAGCCCCAAAAATTACTCATCCTGATTAGCTCCTGGCTTTCCCTGCAGTTTGAGAAAATGAGGCTGGGATCATGAATAATAGAGTGGATAGAGGAGACCTAATAAAGCACAAAATCCGTGGTGTGTGTGAGTCCCATCATGTCAGCAAAGAGGTTTGTGCTGCTGGTGGCACTGCCCTTCTCCACACACTGTGTTCACAGCGTTATAAATACATATTATGTGATTGGCTTTTGCAAATATTAAAATGAGTATTAGGTGTGTTGTGTTAGCAAGTTTTGCTGTGTTAATACAGTCTTTTTTAGCAGTGTGATAAACATGGTTTTTAAGCTATAGCATATGCTTTTTGTAACTAGTTCAAAAAGAAGTAAAAGAGGCAATTAAGAAATTCTTCACGTTATCTTCTCTGGATAGAGATAACAGCAATGACACCAAAAAACTCAAAGAATTTATTGCCTCTGTTATCAAGAGACTTGGGACTTTGTAGACTTTGTTGAGCTCCTGGAAAGATTTATTTGCATGAGAGAATGGTGGGGGAGAAAAGTTACAATTTAACAGAAACACCTAAAGTCTAACAAAATGTTTAAATCGTGTCCAAAATTTATGAATATGCAATAAGAAGGCACCCAGACGTCCGTAATCCCTTTGCTCTATACGTCTCTTATTGTCTTATTTTTTAATTATTATTAAACTTTTAAAATTTTAACAAAAGTGAACCGTGCTTTTCACACCAGGCTTTGAGTGTGCTGGAAAGCAAACCCTCACCTGGTGGTCAGGCGAGGAAATTTTTTTTATTATTTTTAATTTTGCAGGAGTTGCAGAACCCACCCTTTCCTGGTGGCCAGGGACTGCAGAAGGGGAACCACCCTGGACTTTTAAAAAAGGCAAAAGCAACTCGAGGCAGCGAGGAGGCTGCAAGTGCCTGTGGGCTGTGGCTATTAAATATCCATGGCCCTGCTATTTGTGGGACATGCAAAACACACATTGTTTAACTTTTTCTTAAGGTGGCTACTACCTGTCTATTACCAACTCTACTTATTAACCTTTAAAACCCCATTACCTTTCCCTAACACCTTAATAACTAATTTTAACTGTGTCACAGGCCTCAAGGCCTCAAACCAGGCCTCAGGGTCAGGCCTCAGCCAGGCGGGCCTCAGCTGGGTAGTTCACTGTCTTATTCTAAATACAGAGCTTGCCCTCTTTCTCTCAGAAAATCTGCTACAAGAGATCACTGCCTGTACCCAGATTTTCTACAAATCAGACCTAAATCTCGCTGTCTTGAGCTTTCAAGCCAGCCTCCCTCTGATATCTTTCATGGCACAGCTGTTTCATGTGGGAAACAACGGCATTTTCTGCCCCCCTGGAAAAGCTGTGGTGTCCCCTTTGCCCAAGGATGTGGTGCAGGGTTCTCTGCTCCTCAGCTGGAAATCGTTTTTGGTCCCTGCTTTTCTTTTTGCATGCAGATCGTTGTCCACTTGGGCATTTTTATCTGGGTTTCTGGAAGCTGAGAAACACGTTTTTTTTCTGCCCGTTTCTAGGATTTTTGACATGCAGCTGTTTATTTCAGATGTGGAAAATGGAAATCTCATCCTCACGAGTCACTCTGGAATTTTCCTCCAAAGATCAGTGAAAGCAATCATTAATATGGGGCATCCTTTATAGCTCTGTGCAGAGTAATCCTCCAGGCTCTCTGGCAGCTGTGAACTGGAAAACAATAAAGACCATTGCTAGAGGGTTCTTTAAAAAAATTAAAAAATTTAAAAAAAAACCAAAAAAAACTAACAAACCAAAAAAAAACCAAATGTGTTCTTTGATACCTTGTCTAGCTCTCAGAAAAGAAGGCAGCAAATTGAAAATCTCTCTCAGAACATGCACGCAGCACCATTCCAAATTCTTAAGGTTTGGGGGTTTGCTTATTTTTTTTTCCATGCCCTGACATCTTCCCTGAGTAGTGCCAATAAAATTAGAGGGTTTTGCTGATGCAAAGGCTTCTCTGGCGAGAAACAGCAGCGGTGAACAAATGTCCACATGCAGGGAGGGCTCCAGGGCTGCTGCAGCTGCCCCTGGGCTCAGTGAGCACATGAGCCCTGTGCACGCAGAGCCGGGGCTCACCCCGGCTCTCCTGATTGCTCCTGATTGCTGATGAGATTTTTCCCCTTTCATTTTGAAACGCAGCAGATTGAAGCAGGGGGAAATCTGACTGGGTTCCAGCAGGCTGAGCCTTTTTGGGTGGACCAGCAGCTTCTGGCCCATCACACTCCAGCACATGGGCAGCAACCCTCACTCACCATGCTGGAGCCCTGCTGAGGTCAGGGTTTAATTTAACCTAAACAATTTTAAAACGTGGGCTCTGGTGGGGAAATAAAACTTAACTGTGTGTGGCTGCTAGAGGATCCCTACCTGAGTGCAGTAAATAAATAAGCTCGTGGCCAGTTCGGCATCCTGATATTCAGTGGGAAAGGAGATACCGTGAGGAGATGATGTGGGAAAGAAGATATATCATGAGGAGATTATGTGGGAAAGGAGATATCATGAGGAGATGATGTGAATTGATGTGATGAGGGGCAGCAGGGGGGCTGCACTGCAGAGCCTTCGGAAGGGCACCTCAGCCTGCCTTTGAATGGAGTCTCCAGCTGAGATTTCATTCTCTTCTTTGAGAGCATTAATAGCCCCACAACAGCACTTGTCCATGCTTGAAGGGAGAACAAATGAGTGTCAGAGAGGAAGAGGGGTGAGATACAAAAAGGCAGCTTGTATTTCCTGGCTGGTTGGTTTGGTCAATTTGGTTTCTTCTTACTACACTTTACTAGGGTTTCCTTGAATCCTGGCAGTGTCTTTAGAACACTTCTTAAAAGCTACTTTTGTAATACTGCATCTTCCTGGAGCCAAAGGCGACTCATCATAGCTTTGCTTTTCTCTCTCTCTTTTCCTATCCCCCTCTTTGCACTGGGGGGACTCCTTGGAAAACCATTTTTCCTAAACCATCCCAGTGGTTCCCACCAGGCCCACACTAGGGAGAAGTTCCCAAGCACAGCACTGAGGTGAATTCCCACTTCTTTTTGCTTTCAATGCTTCTGTTTCTTCTGGTATTTAAATCGCCCTTTCCCAGGAGCAGCAGAGGTTTTTTGGTAGCATCACTCCACCTGCAGCCAGAGAACACAGCACAAGGAGCAGGTTCTACCCACCCAGCCAAGCACAGGGTTAAACTCCAGCTTTCCCCAGCAGCCCTGGCTCGCTAAGTCAAGCTCAGGATGGGGATGGACAGAAAAAGGAGAATTGTCCCCTGCAGATCCCAGGCTGAGTGTGAGGGGACAAACGTCTGTGTGCCAGCGAGTTTCATCATTTACCTGCACAGGCTGGTCAGGAGGGCTGCCAAAAATAATGCAGAGAGCCTGTCATGCTTGCAGCAAGGTGTGAGGCCTGTGGTGCAGAGTCCATGTGCCTGGAGGCATTCAGCTCAGAGGCCAGCAGTAAAGGAGGAGCATGAGGATGAGGATGAGGAGGAGGAGAGGCATGGCTGGGGACTTTCTCAGCCCCTGCCATGGATACCCAGGCCAAGCCACCCTTCCTGTGGCTGCCACAGCTCCCCAGCAGCTCCCAGGCACAGGAAAAGCCCTGCTGAGGGCACAGCCTGTGCAAAAGCAGGTTTGGCACTGGGCAAGGATGGAGCATTTCCAGAGCAGATTAAATCTTCCAAGACTTTGAGCTGCCAGTTTGAAGAAGCCTACGCGTTTTGCAAGTTTTTAGAGTCTTAGGACTCGGTCTAATTTAAGCAAATTGGCACATCCTGAGCACTAGAGAGAGATCCTTCTGCTAAGTTTTGTCCTCTGCAGCAAAGCATAAGGAAGAGAGAATTACTCAATATAGTGTTTGGGGGAAAAAAAATGTTTGCATGGGCAGAGCAACATTTTATATTTTTATTTTTTTTCCCCTAAGCTGAGGCGGTGGAGCTTTTCATTACTCTCTCAGCAGTGGCCACTCTACATGGAAAGTTTCCTTCTGAATGGCTAAAGTCTGGCAAAGCCCCAAGCAGCTGAGACAGACTCTAAAATAGTGGAAAGTCGTGGGCAGGCTTAACAACAGGCACTGCCTTTAACTCACAGCCCTGACTGCATCAGGCATCCGGATGAGCATGTGTAAGAGCTGAGGATCTGCTGGAGAAACAGCAGCTGGGAAGTTTTCCCTCTCCTTGTCTCAGCTGAGCACTGCAGAGGGGATGGAAAGCAGCTTACAGGCTCTGGGGTTTGTGTGGGAATTGCCACTTCCACGGAACATCTGCAGTTCCCAGCACAGGAGGAATGTGCAGCTGGACCTGAGGCCTGAGGTGGGGCTGGAGAAAGCCCTGTCTTCATGTACAGCCTGCTGGTGCTTCTCTTCTGACCTTTAGTGGTGGATCTTGGTGATCTGAGCTGTCTTTTCCAACCTGGATGATTCTGTGATCCTGTGACTGTCACAGGAGCAAGCCCAGCATGTGTGTGTCCACGGGGCTGTGCAGCAGGATTTTTCCATCCCGTGTTCCATGGATCTGCCAGCCCTCTGATCTCACAGACAGGCACTGGAGCTGCTGAGCTGGCCACAAAGGGTGGAATTTTTGGCCCCACACAGAGCTGGATTTAGTTTGGTCCCGCAGGGAGATCTCCTGTGAGAACCTGAACACACCGGTCCAGGCTGAGGCTGTGTCCTGCTGCCACAATTGCCATAAATGGGGCTGGCATGTGGCTGAAACCTCTGGGGGCAGGGACTTTTAAAAGTTGCCATTTTTAAAAGCTCTTGGCCGTTTTCACACAGGTATAGGCAAACCAAGATATGGAGATTTTCCCCTGGGAAGAGGGGAAGAGCTGCTGGCCAAGGCTGAGCCCAGCAAAAGCCTTCACAAAGCATTCAAGTGCTCCTCCACTCCCATGTCTCTCTTGGCCACTTGGTTCCTCTTATTTTAGCTTTGTTTGAACAATCTCCTTGGTAACTGCAGACAGAAGCAGGATTTTTTCCTGCTCCTCACTGGATTGGTTTCCTGCCTATCTCAGCACTGGGAGGGATCCTTGGCAAACCTGGGTTTGCTTTGGTGCTCCCACCACAGGCTTTAACCCCATGGATCTCTGGGGACTTCAGGATACCTGGTGTCTCTTTTAAAGGGTTTTTATGCACAGAGTTTCAGCTGAGAGGGACATATTTCACAACTTTGTTTATTTGGCAGCAAACCAAATAAACTGTTTGGTTTACACCAAATAAGCGATGCAGTGTGTCAGACACAGTGTGAATGCTCACTCTTGATGTTGCCTGCGTGCTCCTGACCTCCAGAGTGTCCAGCAGCAGGGAAACTCCACTGGGATGGCCTTTGTCAAGATGCTGCAGCCACCAGAGTGGCAAAACCCTTCAGCAGGGGCAGGGAATGGCTCCTTGGGGTCCTTTGGTCTTTTTGGAGCAGTTTCTGTGGGGGTATTAATCCCTGGCAATTCCTGAAGACCTGGAGGTGTTTGAAGAAACATCTCAACTGACACACTTTTTTCATCTGGAGATGGAAGTCATTGGAAAGGAAGAGGGGGGAAAAAAAACAACAAACCAAACAAGTACCAAGCCGTGTGAAGGTTTGCTGGGCTGGACACAAAGAGCCCCACTGCTGGCACTCAACCCTAGCACATGTTTTTCCTTGGCCAGAGCCACCCCCAAAGGATGGAAATAGCAGTTGTGAATCCATAAAGTGGTGGATTTATGTGCAGACTTGAGATTTTTGGGTCATCTGTTGATTTAATTGTCCAAACAGTGTCCCAGCTTAAGGCAGCACTGTCCCAGCATCAGCCCCTCTCTGGGGGTGCCTGAACACTTTATGGGGCATTGTCTGAGCTTGCTGGCCTTACCCCTGGGTAGAAAGGAGAAGAATTCAGGATCTGCATCACCTCCCTGGCAGGGCTTGCCCTGTGGCATGGTGACAGCATGGCAAGGCACTGGGCTGTAGCTCTCAGCTCGGGTGATGGTCTTCCATCACCAAATGAGCATCTCTGATGTTTTAAGCCCATATAATGCCAGTATTTCATGTGCAGGTACCCAGACACGTCTTTTGTACCATCAGGTAACCTCTGATGCTGTCCCAGCACAGGGGGCTTGCCAAAGGGAGTCAGGAGTGAAGTCTGCATCCAGTCTCTTAAATCCCTGAAATGTGAGTGTCCCACTTGAGCCTCCCTAGAGCCCTGACAGAGGAGAACTTACAACTCCTTTTAATAAAAGTTCAGTGTGAGCCTATTGCCCAAGGCTTGAAATCAGTCCCTCACGTCCTTCACTGGGCAAGGGATGAGAAATGTGGTGATGGCCAAGTGTTTATTCCTGCCACACCATCAGGAGGCTTTGATCCTGCTGCTGGGTCACCACGCCAGGAATCTCAGAGGAGTGTCTGGAAAAGCAGGGCCTGATCTTTGGGGCCAGCCATCAAATCAGAGGAGTCAGGCACATGCCTGGCTGAGCATGGAGCTAAAGTGACGGTGGATGCTGCTCTCGAAAGCTGACCTGCTCATTCTGTATTGATGTTTGCCCTTTGAATTTTTGTGGCGTGCCCTCTGCTGTCACCGAGCATCCCTCGTCTTCCCCTCCTTTTCCCATGTACAGCTGCTTTTCCAGCAGCAGGGCTGGCTGTCAGCAGGCCTGGCAGAGTGGCAGGGCACAATCAAGGCTCCTTGACAAGTGTCTCCTCAAATAAGAAGGGAAATTCTCCCTCTCCCTGAAAGCCAGGCCAGCAGGAATTGAAATGTGCCTTCCCTGAGAGGGAAACGCTGCCAGGATAGATACAAAGCCTTGCTGTAGTGACATGGGGCAGTTCATGCACAGCACATGTATTTTGGGCTTCCTTGAATCCTGATTCCTGATGCTGAAGCCATGCTGTTAGACACTGACCTATTAATTCTGGTGGTCCCCACCCTTTTGTTTAGTCAGGTTTAACTCAGCAAAGTTTGCTAAATGATTTACAGAACTGCACAAACGCCTTTTTTTTTTTCTGGCTGTTTCTCATTGAAATTCATTTTGTGGAGGCCAAAAGCCATTTAAGTAAGAGTGATGTCTTCTGTTTGAGGAGCACTGTCATGGCAACCATCCAGGTGCACAGGGGGAAGAGCAAGTCGTATTTATTTCAAAGGTGACAGCAATTATTGTCATGGGAATAGGGGGGAACCTGGCTGCAAAGAAAAGCTGCATGTGTATTTGGGGGCAAGGAGTAACTGTGTGTCAAGTTTCTGTCCCCTTGTTTACCTGCCTGCCCAGCCAGGTCAGTGCAGAGAAAATCCCAGAAGGGCAGGCTGGGGGAAATGCCAGGTTTTGGCTCTGGAGGATTAGAAGTGGGATTTGCAGGGTTTTACACTGAGTGAAGACGTTGGGCTGAGCTGAGCCCCGGGCAGTGAATCCTTGGCTTGCAGCACAGGCTGGATTTTTCAGGACTAAGGCAGTTTTCAGCTGGCATGGGCAGGGCTGTGCACAGCCAGGGGAGAAGTTATTTCTACTCTGTCAGCTTTCCTAGGTACCTTAAGTAATTGCTGCTGGGGGTGTTTTTGATCAAATCCACATCCAGTGTGTTTTCCCTCCCAGTCATCAGTGCTATTGCACTCTTTGTGCAAGCTGTCCTTGGAGCTGCAGACACTGATGGAGATGGGTCTCTCCTGTCTGATCCCTCAGGGATCCTGCCCCAGCAGGAATTCTGAGAGCTTTAAGGACTGTGGATCATAATCACTAGACAGGCAATGAGATTGGGAAAAAGCAGGAAAAACAGTTTAGTCCTGGTGTCACCACACCCAGAGCCATGGAAGCTGGAGCTGTGGGGACATTCAGGGGTGACCAAAGGCTCAGGCACTGGTTTGGGGCAGATCAAGAGAGTGCCATTCATCTTTGCCCAGCTGGTCCCTTGCAGGATGTGACACTGGCAGATGGATGGAGAAGTGCATTAGTCAGAGCACAGAATTCACAGTCACATCAGAGCAAACACTGAGGATTCGCCAGAAAAACATTCCTGATCTGACAAATCCTTCTCAATATGGTCTTCCTAGGAGGAGAGTCAAGCAGCATTCAGTCTGGCATGTGAAATCATCTTACCTGGCAATCGCTGCTCCTAAAAATGTATTTTCTGAGACATTGAGCATCAGCTGTGCCTGTCATCTCCCAGCTATTGGA
This sequence comes from Cyanoderma ruficeps, assembly GCA_008694505.1. NCBI lineage: Eukaryota > Metazoa > Chordata > Aves > Passeriformes > Timaliidae > Cyanoderma > Cyanoderma ruficeps. The sequence continues at coordinate 9,014,623 of VZDJ01000052.1, forward strand.
GCAGCAGCAGCCCTCAGTCTTCCTGTCTCTGCAGACCACCTCTCCTGCCTTGTGTTTCTGCAAGGCCAAGGAGGAGCAGGCTGGATCTTTTTCCAGGCTTTTCCTGGTGGTGATGCTCTGGAAGCTCTGGTGTTATGTATTTGAGCCGTATGTTGTCATTTAAACTCAGCACATCCCCAGGCCAGGGGAGCAGTTGGTTTGTGCAGATATGGAAATGACAACACAGCCCTGTGGTCTGATTGATTCAGGAGGCCTTGGGGGAAGAGGTGGAGGGCACACAGGAAAATGAGAGCAGCCAGATGAATTTTGGCTCCAGAGGTGGTGGGAAGGTACAGAGGGAGCGTTTCCCCTTCCCCCTCCCCTTGTTGGCAGTGTCCAGGCTGGTGTGCTACATCGGTTTTGGGAAGCATTGGGCTGTGAAGCCCCGTGCAGACCTGTGCTGGACCAGCAAACCAAGCTGCCACATCCCATCAGCTCACATCCATCCTTCCCAAAGCGTGCGTCATGCTTCGTTTCAGGCAGGTTTTCCTTCTCCCTCCCTGTCATGTTTGCAGTGTGCTGCAGGCAAAGTTTTCATTAAGTACAGACATTTCATGTCAGCCAGGCTTGGTTCAGCACAGGATCCTGTGTGGGTGACTCATGGGACATGTTACACCGATGGGAACCCATCAGCGGGGACAGGAACCCTGAGGAACCCTCTCCTCTGTCAAAGACCACTGCTGAACAGATAAAAGCACGTGTGGCACAAGATCTTTCACATAATCTCACCCATTTTTGCCCTTCCTCTGTCCCTCAGGAAGGTTTGGCCCTGTGCTGTCACCACACACGCCCTGTGGCTGTGACAAACACCACCACCACACATCTGGGTGTCTCTCTGTATGTGAGGCTGCCACCTCCTCACCACAAGGGGCAATTTTGCTGTCAGCTGGTGGAAGAAAAGCCCCATCACCTCCTTTTCCTTCCCAGCAACAAGCAACTTCCTTCCTCAGGTATCTGTCAGGGATTTGATCAGGAAAGCTGCTCTTGGTGCTTGGTTCCAGCCATGCCTGAGGGTCTGGTCCAGGCTCCTCACTGTGACTGGGGCCCATTTATGTGGCCCTGCCCTCTGGCTCAGGTGGTGCCCAGCTGTGATGATGATGATGATGATGATGATTTGAGAGTTTTCTTCCCCTAAAGCCCAGTGCACAGGCACTGCCCAGTGACCACACAAGCTGTGTGAGGCTGGGAGATTCCCATCATGCCATAATGATGAAAGTTTTAGTATTCATGTATTTCAGGTTCTGTGCTGCCCAGGGGTGCAGCTCTGAGCTCACACTCAGTGTCACTCAGCTCTGCACACAGCAGGGACACAAAACAAATCCTTTTCCTGCTGCACACCAAGGACAACTTTCAGCCCCAAAAGCACAAACAAGGGTGGCTGGAGGGAGGAACAAGAAGGATGGGACCTCACAACCTGAACCTGGAATTGGACAATTCAACCCCAAGATGCAAATGAACCAAAACTTATAAAAATGTGAGACCTCGTGACCATTCAGCCATTTTGTGACCATTTAGTCCACTCTGGGTATAGCCCTGGCCAGATACACTGCCCAAGGTGTATCTTTAAAGGCCTTTCAATAAATCCCTGCTTTATTCTCTGGCTCTGTCCAGTCTCTGTTTCAGCTCAGCCTTCCAAGGCATCAGCTGTACCACGTGCCCATCTCTCATGGCAAGCTCTAATTTCACTAATTAAGTGACTGGCTGACAGGCAGACGTGTGAGAAATCCGTGTGGCAGGGTTCTGGGGGACTCTGGGAGCGTGTGCTGGGACAGGCAGTGGCTGTGCAATGTCACCTCCAGAACACGTTTCCCTCCTGGCTGTTCCCTCGGTGTCACTGATGGCCCTCTGGGTGGGAAGTGCTGCCCTGTTGGGACATCAGGGCTGGCAGCACCAGGCTCAGGCAGCACAACCACTCCTGACTGCCCAGCCTGGGTGCTGCAGCTGTGAATCTGCAGCTGGGCATCCTCCAACTGCTCCTGTGGCTCTGCTGGGTGATCAGTGGATGGGTGACAAGCTGCAGAAGTGCATCATTCCCTCTGTTGACTCAGGAACAAGTGTCTGCTCAGACAGTGCTCTCATGGGCAAGCTTGTCACTGACTGCTCTGACAGCTGGTTTAGAGGTTTTTGTTTTCCTGGCCCACTGCAGACAGCAGTTACTGACTCTGTGCAGAACTTCTTGGCTGTTCCAGCTCTGGCGTGACTGTGATTCTGAAAGGGAGATGAGGAAGGGAGCCCTGGACTTGGGACATCTCTGCTTCTGGAGATCTGGCCCTGCCAAGAGGTGCCCTGGATGATGTCCCCTATCCTCCAGCATGTCCTGCCTGAATTTTTCCAGAGCTGGCTGCTGATGCCCTCCAGGGACTGTCAGCCCCAAATCAAAGCTGGTTCTTGGTCTCTCTCTAGAAGGGTCAGCTTGGAAAGACCCTCCGTATTAATCCCAGATTCCCATGAGGTGAAGAAGCTGTGTAATGGTTTAGAGGCTGCTTGATCTTCTGCTTTAACCCTTTGGGTTTTTTTCCCTCTGTCTTGTGGATTTGGGGCTCCTGGATCCTGGCCCCACAGTGACGCGGCACGAGGGGTTTCAGGGTGCTGATCAGTGTCCCTTGTCCCTTGGCTTTCTGCTTTGTTACTCCTTCTTATTTCTTGTCTGGATCAAGATGAGGGAGCAGAGCAGGTCCTGTCCCCAGAGCAGTGCCATGGCAGTGAGCAGAGCCTCCAGGGAGGAGCAGAGGCCGCTGGCTTTCTGTTCCTGTTGTCTGTGCAATGACTTTGCTCTGTAGGAAGGACCAGCACAGGTCCACCACCCCGTGTTTGTATCCCAGCTTTGGTCACCTCCTGGTGAGAAGCTTTCAGCTGGGTGTTCCTGTGAGTCCCTGAAAAAATCTGAAAAACTTCTGTGCTAATTTTTTTTCCCCCTGGAAGAGCAATTTTTACTTGATTGGGTGGCTCCAGAAGCAAATCTCTGATAAGAGTCCCTTTGGTTTTCTGTTAAGCCCCTGAGCCACAAGGAGAGACACCTTAAATGCAAATTTCAGAAGGTGCTTGTGCTGTTTGGCCTCCCCATCCTGCTGTGTCCAGCTGGGAAAGCCCAGGGGCAGGGGGATGAGATGCTGCAGAGGCACTGCTGTGGTTGCTCTGATGCCTTGGGAAGGCTGACCTGGAACAGAGACTGGACAGAGCCAGAGAATAAAGTAGGGATTTATTGAAAGGCCTTTAAAGATACACCTTGGGCAGGACAGGCCCTGACCAGGGCTACACTCAAGGTGGACACAAAACGGTCACAAAATGGCTGAATGGTCATGAGGTCTCACATTTTTATAAGTTTTGGTCCATTTGTATCTTGGGGTTTAATTGTCCCAATTCCAGCTCCAGGCTGTGAGGTCCCATCCTTCTTGTTCCTCCCTTCAGCCACCCTTGTTTGTGCTTTTGGGGATGAAAGTTGTCCTTGGTGTGCAGCAGGAAAAGGATTTGTTTTGTGTCCCTCCTCTGTGAAGAGAGAGCACTTAATACGAGGCAGCACAGAACCTGAAAAACATGAAAGCTGAAACTTAAGGTGTCATCTCTGTGGGCCTCAGGCAGCATCCCTGGCTCTGCCCATGCTCCTCCTCATTCCCACCGCAGTCCTGGAATGCAGGGAAATCCCGTGGGGGGGAATGCTGCACACATCCTCACACATCCTCACACATCCTCACGGCCACAGCACAGCCTGGGAGAGGAGTGACAAGCAGGTGACACATGGAAAGGTCCAGCAGGAGCAGAGGGACATCAGTGCCTGTTTACTCTAATGCAGGACAAATTTTGCAGTTGCCGTCCTCCTCTGCACTGCCCAAGCCCTGCCAGGTGTGTGCAGGACCCTGGCACGGGGGTTTTTGGAGCAGGCAGAAGGCTGTGATGGAGCTCAGAATAGCCTGTGTCATTTTCACATCCTCGCTGTTCCTCAAACACGCCGTTAAGGGGGTAATCCTTTCCTCCATGACTGCAGTCTCATCCCAGGGACAAATTCGCCTCGGCAATTTTTGCTGATTGGAAATCCACCCCCGAGAGCAGAGTTGCCGGGTTTTTTTGCCTGCCCGTGTTCCCAGCAGCCTCGTGCAGCAGGAAACAGCAGCAGAGTCTGCCCAGCACAGGGCACTGGTTCACACCCTGGAATGATCCCTTGGAAAACTGCAGAGCAACACCACCTCCTGGCAGTGGCACTTAAAGCCCCGTTATTCTGCTTTATTCAGTGAAGTCCTGTTGGTGTCATACCTAAGCATCACAATTTTTTATTTTTTTTTTAACTGGCACGCAGATTTCTTTTTGTGAGGGAGAATTATTCTGTGGGGCTTTGAGGCATGCCACGCATGGCAAGCCAGAGTACACCCAAAGGAAGTTTATGTCTTGATGTCTCTGCTGCCCTCAGAATTTGAGAAGGCACCTCTCTTAATTAACTTTCCTGAGGGGACTTTTCCTGCATGAGGCCAGGATGCAGTGTACATTTTAATAGGAGCTGTCAGGAAAATTATTGATTTTGTTAGTAACGTTTCTGAAATTGTGCCATTCTGGTAATTCCATCAGGTTCTCTTTGAAAGCTTAACTGAGAACATTTTTATATCCTTCATTAGTTTTTTAATACATGATAATTTCCCCTAACTCATCAACGCAAAGCAAGCTCAGCCGCCTGCCTGGTAACCATTTTTCCTATGTACAAACCTTTTGCAGCAATAATTACAAACCGAACAAATTATTACAGATGCTCATTATGAAATACAATTACACTGTGAGCTGTGCTGCATTGTTACACTTTTCACAGCCATCACTTGCTCTTGAGTAAATGGTTTCATTAAAAGCATGAAGGGCAAACTTAATACACTTCTGACTCACAGCAAACAGCACAAGAAATCACCCTGGCTGTCCCCTCCCAGTGCCTGAGGTGTTTACCCTCAAGTAGAAAATGTTGCCTCTGCTGCCAAATACTTGTCAGCTCAGCAGAGGGGCTCTGGGTGGCCAGTGCAGATGTGCAGGGTGAGGAGAAAGCCAGAAACCACGGCAGGGTGGCCTCAGTCTCACTCCCCTGGAGCGTGGCTTCCTTCCATGTTTATGGGGGTTTTCAGTCCTGCTGTTTCAGACCTGCCAGGAGCAGCAGAACCTCCTTCATCATCTCTCGGAGCAGCCTTGGAGCAGCCTCAGCTGGTGCTGGGTGCTCATGGAAAACGCAGAGGAGCCAGGGGTGGGATGGGAAACGTCTCTTTGAAAGGCAGAGCATTCAGGCTCAGGCAGGGAGGGAGCAAAAAGCTGCTTTGGGTAAAAACATTCCCAGGGCTGTCAGGAGGCTGTGGGGGGAAAGCAAACCCAGGACTACAGTCACTGCCTTGGCNTGGATCAAGATGAGGGAGCAGAGCAGGTCCTGTCCCCAGAGCAGTGCCATGGCAGTGAGCAGAGCCTCCAGGGAGAAGCAGAGGCCGCTGGCTTTCTGTCCCTGTTATCTTCTGTGAAAAATAATTTATTTTTGGGGTAAAATTTAAAAAGTTTAATTAAATATATATATATATAATAGGAGACTGAAATAAAGGGTTAAAACAGCCGGTTGCTTGGCATTTAGCCAAGAGCACACTTACTATTTTGGGAAATATTTTTAAATGGTTTTTCTATCATATTAGTCTGTTGCATATTTATAGACTATTATGCATATTTATACTTTTCTACCAACTAATTTTTTATATTTTAGGAGCTGTTTGGCGTGGCTCTTTGGGTTTGTTTTTTTAGAGCATGCGTTGTTTTTGGCTGTGGTTTTAATTTGAGTTTTTTATCACTTTTAGTTTGGGCTTTGGTCTATATTTTTATAGATGGTAGGTGTTGGATAGCTTGCCTGTTAGTAGTAGGGTCTTTATTATATGTTTACTGGATGTTATTTAGCTAAGCAGACAGTTTAAGTATACTATATTAACTATTACTACTGTGCTTAATTTTGTTAATTGCAGAAATAAAAACCGTATTCATACAGCAAAGCTATTTTACCATTATACATACAATATTTATTTTAATACCTCTGAAAAGCCAACAATATAATGTGGGTTTATAACATCTTTGCAGTGACTTTGCACTGTAGGAAGGACCAGCACAGGTCCATCACCCTGTGTTTGTATCCCAGCTTTGGTCACCTCCTGGTGAGCAGCTTTCAGCTGGGTGCTCCTGTGAGTCCCTGAAAAGACCTGAAAAACTTCTGTGCTGATTTTTTTTCCCCCCCTGGAAGAGCAATTTTTACTTGATTGGGTGGCTCCAGAGGCAAATCTCTCTCCTGGTGGCCACAGCCGGCTGTGAGGCTTTCAGCTTCCGTGGTGTGTGCTTGTGGCTGTGCCCTGAGCAGTGGCTCTGCCTTTGGGCCCGTCCTGGTGATGTTCTGGGCCAAATTCAGCAGCCCCAGGGCCGTGTGAGAGGGAATTCCTGCTCAGCCCTCTAATGGGAGAGGACTAAACCTTGAAGGCTTGGGAAAGGATGTGCTGCCTCATAAAGTGAAATTGAAGAAGTAAAATCTCACCATCAGCAAAGTTTTCCACATGCCTGCCCTAACCAGAAAGGCCATTTTTCCTTTGCCTTCCCTCCACAGGAAAAGTCCTGACTCTAGCATCCCTTTCAAGCTCGTAAATCAGAGCCTCCAAACTCCACCAGAGCAGCTGATCATGATGTTGTTCATGAATCTGCTGAGCCTGGGGACACAGAGCCTCTCCCATGCCCAAGCTTGAGCAGTGCATCGTGCTTCCAGGGGCTTGGTCCGTGCTGGTTTCCAGTGCTGGTGGCCGTGCCAGGTGTGCCAGCTGTCACAGGGCTGTTCTGTACCACAGGGGTTTGGACAGGGACTTGCCAAAATACCTCTGGGGGAGGTTGGCCCATGATACAGGCTAACACGTGGTCAGAGTCTTATAAACCACCTGTAAATGTATCAATCCCTGAGGGTCCAGCCTTTGCAGAGAAGTGGCTGAGATTAATTAGCCAGGCTGCTCTTCAGAGGTGTTTTGTAAAGCAAAAAGTTTAATAAGGAAAAATATCAAAATAACAAAGGTTACAGAAAACAAAAGATAAGCTACGCACGGGTGTCTGAGAAAACCTCTGACACCCTGCTAAAACACTCCAAAAAACCCCTTTACTTCCTTTGTGCTCCTTCCTAAATACTGAATGGTTTAGGAGGGACAACCTGGCCTGCTGCCAATAAGGAGAGATACAGGATTTGAAGAACGATGACAAGGTCCAAGAGGTGCTTATCTCTTGGCCCTGAGCCAACCGCAATGAGAAGGGCACAGAACTTTCTAGTGAAACTTCTTAAAATGTCTGAAGGTAAACTGAAGCTCTTTCCCTATTTGGAGGCACCTGGGGGTGTGGGGTGCATTACACAGGCCCAGGCTGTGTCATGCCCAGGGTTGGGTGACGCTGTTTTACACCACAGTGACACAAGACTCCAGAAGGCTGAAGTCTATTTTTGGGGTGTGTCTCCCTTATATACTATTCTACACAGACCAGTTTAATTGGTGACACAAAGACAAACCTCTTCACTCACACTGGTCAGACCAGAGGGACGTCAAAAAGTCCCTTCTAGGGAAAAGAATGTAAACATGGTACAGTTACAAAAACGTGTCTCTTGTTTACAGAAAATTCCCTGGGAAAGGAATTTCAGAAACCAAAACACCTCAGGCATGAAACCAGGGCTGCAGTTGGGTGTTTCTGTGATGTGGCACCCGCTGGTGCTCTGTGCTCCGTGCCCATCCTGAGGGAGACAAGCTTGGCCCATCAGCTCCTGCCCTTTGCTTCTGACTGTGCTGTCCCTCCAGCCTGTGCCACCAAAACCACTGTTTTCTGTCCACAGCCCCCTCTTCCTGCTCTTCCCACCCTCCTCCTCCTCCTGTTCTGCTCCCTGCTCCTCCTCCTCCTCCCTTTTCCCCCCTTACTCTTGAACCTCTATTTCTTCTTCTCTGTTCCAGCAAAACGATATCAATCAAGGTGATAGATGATGAGGAGTATGAGAAAAACAAGACCTTCTACCTAGAGATCGGGGAGCCCCGGCTGGTGGAGATGAGTGAGAAGAAAGGTGGGGGATGTGCTCTGGGGCCCAGCCCAGCCTGTGTGTCCCTGTCTGGCTCACTCATGTCTGGCACCTGCAACACCGAGCTCACATCCCCGGGGCCTATGGAAAAGGGCAGGAGCGAGGGCCACCCCCCGTCCCCTCTGGACACAGCCTGTCCCCCAGGCCACCCGAGGCAAGGTCAGGTGGTGAGGACGCTCCTGCCCTTCCCCACAGGCTCCAGGGGGGATGTGCAGCCCCTTTTCCCCCACCCAACCATCTCTGTCAGCACCACGGGCGGACGTGACCTGCATGAGCGAGCGCGACGCCAATCATGTGTTTGCCTTTGTCTTGTGTTCCCACAGGAAATTCATTACCCTTAGAGTACTTGACCGTGAGGAGTATGAGAAAGAGTGCAGTTTCTTCCTTGTGCTTGGGGACCCGGTGTGGCTACGACGAGGAGTGAAAGGTGTGAGAGTAAAAACCAGGCCAAGCTCTCGAGACGCTGCCGCTTTCTCTGTGTCTCCCTACTCTCACACTCCTTTCTCCTCGCTCTTTGCCTCCTGGCCCGTCTGCCCTCCCTCCTCTGAAGCTTGGCCGCTGCACCTTTTTGCTCTGTTCCCTTTCCTCCTTCGTTTGGAGAGGACTCCATCCCACTCAGGGAGCCAGGAGTGCTCCTGGGACCACCCCAGAGCACCTGGGCAGGAGCATCCCCAGCCCTCAGAGACGTTTTGGGAATTCTGCCCTGCTGATTTCCCTTCATTTAATCAAAGAGAACATCCAGCCTCGACAAGTGAAAAGGGCAGCACTGCATCATTTTTATCAGAAGATAAAGCAGCTTTCGCTCAAAAGGAAACGCGTGGCCAGAGCAGTAATTTTAGCCTTTTTTATACCGGCACTAGGATCCCAAAATAGACAAAAATCACAGCCCAAGTAGGTAATGCCATGAGATGCAATCAGTTTAGGTAAATCAGGTTACGCTCAAATGAAGTTTCATGGCTCTGCATTGGATAATAGCTTCTCACAGGAATAATAAAAAACAATTTCCTCTTTCATCACATTTCTAAACCAAATGCCAAGCTCCCCAAAAAATACAGAGTTCACCTATTTGCCCCTGCAATTCTTTTTCTGCTGGAAAATTATGCGAGGATTAATGGCAGCAGCTGGTTCTGCACACTGCTGGTGGCTGAGCAAGAAGCAGTTTTAGAGTTCCTTAAGAGATGGACCATCATTAAAGCCTTTGCAGGAGATTTGGTCTGTCTGCCTTGGAGCTGCTTTGTAGTTTCTGGGACGCCAGCTCTCCCTGCAGCAGGCATTAGGCTGTAGTATTTATTTGATCAGAACAGGGAGGGCCCTCAGTGGTCCCCACACTGAGTGGGGACATGCCACGCTCCCCTTCAGCTCGGGTGCAAAGTCAGCTGCATCGTCCCCTCCATCAGCTTCCCTGCTGGTTTACTGACCACCTAACAAAAGCTGGGCTGAAAAACCAGACCCTGGCACGACTCAGGCACTGCAGGTGGGGTCTGTGTCATTAAATGGTGCTGGTGGCATCTGTGGAGCACAGACAGCACTGCCAGGATGGAGTTACACGTGGACAACTCAACCCAGCAGCTCCATCCTTGCCCACAGGGGCCAGTGTGGGCTCAGCCCTGCAAGAGCAAACAAGCTTTCCAGATCTAAAGTTTAAAAATTGTGGTCCCAGCTCTGGAGATCCCAGCTGAAAATTTTTATCTAAAAATAAAAGGAAAAGGAAAAAAAGTTCTCATCTTCCTGGTCACAAAGATAACTGGGGAAACCTGAGAGAAGCTCAGGCTTGCCAGCTCGCTGGGTGGAAGACAAGACAAAACTTTAAAGGGCTGTTTAAAGCTGCTATTTGCTGCTTTGGCCATGCAATTTTTATTTTAGTTTTTTGTTTGTTTGTTTTTTTTCTTCTTTTAAGCTTGTTTCTTTGTACTTGGTTTGGTACAAGGAGCAGCGAGGCAGGAGCAGCAGTGCACTCAGAGAGACGAGGGCAGCTCTGAAACGTCACCCCCTGGGCTGTGGTGGGGCCCAAGATCCACCAGGGCACTGAGGGAGAGGCTTTTCCTTTCGTTTTGGAGATCTAAAATGATGAACAACCTGAGCCAAGCCTTGCCACAGACTTTCCTCCTCTCATAGTCTGTGCCAAAAGTGCAGCTGCCCCCGGAGCCATTGCTCCCCGCCAGGCAGCTGGAGGAGGTCAAAGCCAGAAGCTGCTGCACATGGGACATCTTGTGTCCCCCCCGGGGCAGAACTGCCTCCCAGGCCAATGGAAGATCTTGCACATACAATTCAAAGGGGGAAAAATGAATTTTTTGGAGTGTGTCTTTTAATCCCATATCCACCCCACGTCTGCAATGGTTTTTGTTTTAAGTCCACGATCCCATGAAACATTTCTGTTTAGTGTCTTGCTCTTAACACTAATGGTATCCTGCAGCTTTACAGATCTGAAACCTCTGCCCTGGGATCTGGTGTCTTTCTGTGGATATCCCTTTTGATTTCATTATTCATTTACTTTTCTTCTTCTGTGTTTGTCTCTGTCTCCTTCACAGCCCTGTTGTTGAATGAGCTTGGTAAGCGCGCATTCATTTCTCCTTTCCATTTTCCTGGTTTGTGTATTTTTTGGAAAACAGTCGATTCCGCTTGATGTTTTCCTTTGCTCACAGCATTCTCTTTTAGGGTGGTCAGCACTGTTTAAGTAAGCTCAGGTACCTGATGCCCCATCTTCCCTGAGAGCAGAGCCCCAAAATCACTGATATTAAGAGGTGGTGCAAGGAGCATTTTTGGGAGGGTGGTGCCCTTACAGCCACATTGAACCTGCCGGTGCCCTGAGGTACAAACCTATGCCACACAAATTAACCCATTGCCTCTAAACTGGTGTGGCACAAACAGGATTTCCTGGCCACTCAGGGATGCTTGTGGCTGGGCAGGAAAGTTGGCCAATCCTTTTGGAAGAGAGAGTACAAACTTTGCCTCTGGTCTTGGGGAGACTTGGAGCCGAAGCAGCCTTTGAATTTCCTTGCTGGCCACTTCCAGGAGAGGGCAGCTGGGGAGGGAAGCAAAGCCACCCTTGTTCCCCAAAGCACCCACAGCCCCAGGGCAGACTTTACCCCTGCCACAGCACATATGGGACACCAAAGGGTGGCAGCTTGCAGATGTGGGTTGAAAAGCCTGTGTTCAGGTCTCCCCACACTATCCCTGGGGCCCCATGTCCACAGTGGGGCAGGGAAGGGCCACCATGTCTGTCTTGATGTGCAAACACTAATCCTCATTTATTCTCTCTCTCTCTTTCTCCCCTTTTCTCATTTTTGGTTTCATCTAGGTGGCTTCACCATCACAGGTATGGATTTCTACTCTTCCCCTGTCCCCCTGTTCCTTTCTCCTCATGGCCATATGCTCACCCTGCTCTTTCCTCTTGGTTTCCTCTTTGCTTTTTGTTCTGTCCTGGAGGGAAACTCTGGAATGGTAAGCAGGCGCTGAGCCGGTCCCGTTAACACCGTGGCCCCTCACAGAGTGCTCTGCCTGCCACACACATTTAACCCCACCTCAGGGAGGGTGACCTGCCACCCCGCCCCCTGTCTTGGAGCAGAGTGGGCTCCTCCGTCTGATCCAGTTGTCCCCTCCCTGTGCACAGGGCTCTTCCCTCCCTTCCCAGGCCCGAGCCGGGTTCCTGAGCACTGCAGGAGGTGCAGGAGCCCATGGGTGCTGCAGATGTGCAGCCCCTGCCCCTCCAGCAGCAGGGCTGGCTCATCTGCCACGAGCCAGCCAAGCCTCCCTCATTCAGCTGGACAAGACAGGATGAGAAGGTCCTGGGTCCCACACGCTGCAGAGCCGCCCCTCAGGAGCCCTGGAAACGTAATTCAGGTTTAGGAGGCTCTGGCTCCAAGGTGGATGTCTCTGGGCTTTTGTCAGCTCAGTGCCACCTGAGCAGGCCAGGGGCAGCCAGCCAGGGAGCAGCACTAACCCCGTGTGACATGAGAGTGGAGTTCACTAACTGCATGGGGACAGCGTGTACAGAGTGTGCAGTCCCCCCTGCTCATCTCCTGCTGGTCACTTTGATAGGCAAACCTGTCTTCAGGAAGGTCCAGGCTAGAGATCATCCTCTTCCTTGCACCGTGGTCTCCATCCAAGGTACCTGTGGTGTGGCACCATGTCAGTCTCGTGTGGACTGACTGGGGTCTTTGCCTCCTGACAGATTAACCCCAGTCCTTTTTAGCCCTGATGTTCTTCTGCCCATCCCTCAGGTGGGCTGGAAGGGGGTGCAGTGGGGTCTGCACAAGGGACAGGGACAAAAGATGACAGTGGAGGTGCAGACCTGCTTCACTGATCTCAGAGTCCCTCTGCTGCCTCCTCTTTTAGGGTTTGGAGCCAGGCATTGGCCTGTGGATGGCTCCTTACATCTGTGCTATTTCCTCCAGCCTGGCCATCACAGCAGGCCTTGGCTGCCAGCCCCCTGTCCCAGGCAGAGCCAAGATCTCATGTGTGTCTCAGTCCTGGGGCTGCTGACGGTGCTCTCCTGTTGGAACAGGCTGGTGGAACCGCCCTGCCCATACCTCAGGGCAGACCTGGAGTGCTGGGGAATGGAGCAGCGTCAGTGCTGACCTCTCCCCTTCCCAGCATCCCGGCGGGAGAGGCAGCAATTTCCAAGCAATAATCTATTCCTCAGCCCCAGGATGAGCAGGGCTCCTCCTGAGGCTGGATGAGCTGCAGACCTCTTGGTAGCATTCCATAAAACTATCCTGTCTGTTGCTCCTTCTCCACTGTTCTGTCACTCATGCTCCCACCTGGAGGCCTCCTGCCCTCCCCCTCTGCCAGGAAGCCAGATGCAGAGTGACCAGCTGGGCCTGGTTCACCCAGAGGCTCTTTGCTTTGCAGAGGAGAATGAAGAAAAGCAGCCCCTGACCAGCAAGGAGGAGGAGGAGCGTCGGATCGCAGAGATGGGGCGCCCAGTGCTGGGGGAGCACACCAAACTCGAGATCATCATCGAGGAATCCTATGAGTTCAAGGTACTGTTCACATCCTGCATACCTGTTCTTCCTCCCCCCTGGCTGGGAACCGTCCTTTTGGGTTTGCACAGCCCTGGGAGGCACATGCTGATGGCACTGGAGCAAAGTGAGGCCAGACACGGAATCGCACACCGAACAGGAACTGGGGTCCCAAATGCTGCAGCTGCTTTAAAATATGACCCTGTTCTCACAGTGAGCTCTGCACACTGGTCCTGCTTACAGGCAGCCTTGAGTGAGCCCCAAGCCCAGCACTCCCAGTGCAAATAACCCCAAATGCAAGTGATGCTTGTGCAGCATGTGCCAGGCCAAGAGCTGAAAACGGGCCACTGCATTATCTTTTCCATTTCTCTGTAGTATAAAAATATAACAGGCCACCCTTACTGTGGCTCTGAGATGGTTCAAACTCCCATCCATGAGCAGGTTCCCAAAGGTCTTTTTTGGCAGCAGCAAAGGGAATTGCAAGAGCTTACATTTGGGTTTGCTGCTGGCGCTCTGGAGCTTAAAATCTGCTGAGCTTGTTCCACAAACACACGGCCGTAAGCACTGGCACCGCCGGGTTTGAGCCCAGTGTCTCCAGCCCCTAATTCTCTGCATCTCCCTCCACAGAACACAGTGGACAAGCTCATTAAGAAGACGAACCTGGCCCTGGTGGTTGGCACGAACAGCTGGAGGGAGCAGTTCATTGAGGCCATTACTGTCAGCGCGGGTGAGTTTGGGCCAGGGCTCCGGGTGAATTACGACCACCCTCGCTCTCAGCTCGCCTTGGCTGCACCACCAACACAGCCTGGAGTGGAGCAGCAGGAGGCAAAACAGGTGGCAGAGTTATTTACAGCCTCTGCATAAATAAGGCAGCCGATTGAAGCCTTTTGTGAGGACACCTTGTCTCGTGTGTAGGAAACCTTCTGCGTGAAGTGTGTCTGTAGCACCAGGCAGAGCAACGCCTTGGCTGGCAGCAGACGGCGGAAGGCAAAAAGTCAGCTCAGTGGGAGAGAGCTGGGAGGGGAGCACAGCCAGGAAATTCAGAGTGGCATAAATGGCGCTGGTGTGAAGCAACAGTGCTCCCCTTTCCCTGGTTGTCCCCGTGCCTCTGTGGTGAGGACAAGGCAATAGTGAGGGTACAAGCCCTGAAGGCAGTCACCCTGTGTCAGCCAAAATCTGCCCCGCTTTCTGGAACTCCTGCTGCCCCAGCCAGCTGTGGCTGGAGGATTGTAGCTCAGCAGCCCAGTAGCAGCACATGGTATCAGTGGTTGAAGCAGATCCTGTGTGAGCTGATCTTCCCTCCCTTGGGGAATTGCCTTTCCCTCAAATGCCCTGTTGTACTGTTCTCAGAGGTGCCAGTGCCGTGTTTACCAGCATGCCCAGTGCAGGATATATTATTGTTCCCATATATGTGGAAGAAGAAAGAAAGGAGGTCTCCCACAGATGTTGTTTTAACAGCTGGAAACACTATTACTTGCTGGCTGGATGTTACAGCCTCCCAGCCCAGCCTGGGCTGTGTGTGCACACATCAGGGCAAAATCAACCAGCTGAAATTAAACCCTTGGGGAAAGCAGTTGCTGCTCATTTGGCTAACTGTGCCCTGAAATGCATGGGGAGCACTCAGCTTCCTACCTCTAACTCTGTTACACAAGGTAACCTCTGCCCAGCACCAGGTAATTAAAAATGATGGCAGTGCCATTTACCCTCTGCCTCTGGAAAGCAAGGGCAGGACTCAGTGCAGCAGCTTTCTCCTCGGATTGTGATCCCTCCTCTTGGAGCACAGCTCTCCTCAGAGCCTCCAGGCAACAGCCTCCCATTACTTTGGATTCAGCATGAACTTATCATGCAAGACAATCCTTGCTGCAGGTTTTGTAGCTAATATGGCTAAACTAATCTATGCCAGAGCCAATTATGTGATTGCATCCCACGTTAAAGCAAAGACAGTCACTGATGGTTGGGTCTCATCTCTGTGATGCACATACAGACTGCAGTTATGTGGAAACCCTGTCGCCCCCATGTCTTGAATATGCAGCCATGATCAGAGCTAACAGATGATTAAGAAGCATTTAATAAATGAGATTTATTTTGGTGGACGTGAGCTGTCCCTTGCAGCTGTGGATCAGTAGTTTGTCCCTGAGCACTGGAGGTAGCCAGGCTTCAGCTCCTCAAGCCAGATAAGTTAAAATGTTAAGTAAGTTAAATAAGTTAAAACGCTGCAAGTTGGGTTTGAGTTTTTCCCCCACAGCTCACCCTGGATGAAAGTCACCTATCACCACTTCAAAATGTGACATCCCAGCTGAGAAAAGAAACTTTAACCCCCCGTTTCCCACCCAGCAATCAACTCAGGGCAGTGTTTGCAGGGGGATGGAGCAGCAGAGGGTGAGGTCTGTAGAAGGGCAGTGCAGGTGCAGACAAGGCTGTGCCACATTGTGCCGGGCCATTCTGGGCTGTCCAGAGCCTGTCACTCAGCTCCTTTAGTCTGCACTCAAAATAGATGAAGTTTCTTCCACAGCAAAAACATTCTGGGGCTTGCAGGCCTGTTTCTGAACACACCCCTGGGTCACCATCCAACACCACTCTGTGGTTTCAGTCACTTCCACAAGGTGTGGCCAGCTCTTCAAAAGAGAGACGTCGTGGCTGCTCAGCAAAAGGATGGACAGGTCTGGATGAGAGTTAGGACAGTGGCACTCGTGTTCATTTTTCAGTCTGTTTTATCAACTCCATAAAGATTTGGGTGCACAGTGGTCCTGATGCCACCCCAAGCTTGCAGGGGGCTGAAAAACCTGCTGCAGAATTACGGCACCAGCACAGCGTGGTGTCTCCTGCCATTAGCAGCCTTTGCACACAGGAAAAACAGAGGCCAGCACAGGCTGGAACACTGTTCCTTATCTTCACAACAATGCACAGGAATAGGTATTTATATCTGCCAAAATAATAACTCTGGTTAGCTGCTGTTTCTTGAAGCTCCAAAGCTTGCATCTTCCCATTGCTGAGGAGCAACAGCCATGCAGGGAGACCTGGTGGTCCACGTCCTTGCTGGGGGAAAATAAAAAGCATCAAAGATGTGAAAAATCACCAGACAAAAGGCAAGGGATCTCTTTAACTTACAGTGGCCTTGGAATCCCGAATGTTCATGGCTTGGAAACTCATCCTCATTTCTTAAGGGCAGCAGGAAAGCTCCCACTGACTGAGTTGGAAAAGTGTCACCTCCCCTTCGAGTCTGGGAGTGGTTCCAGTGCGAGCAGGAGGAGTTTTTGACTGTGCCACAACAGTGATGTTGTGCCCTGTGCCAGGCTGGGGATGCCCCACGCAGCCTGCCCGGGGCACAGGCTGGCCAGCAGGCTCTCCAGACAGCTCCTCAGGGGTCAGGCAAGGGGTCACCAGCCCCAGTGGGCTCTCTGCTGGGGTCAGCCCCACACCAGGGGGGCTCCCTCTAGGCTGGATGCCAAGAGGTTTTGCAGAGACAGGTGAGGTGTCAATGCTTGGAGCAGGAAAGGGAGTTCCCACTGACCTAGGAGAGACCAGACATCAAGAAATGGGCAACCAGAGCTTGTTGGGAACCATGTGAAGGGGCAGGGAAATGCAGCATGGAAGGATGGCCAGCAGTGATTGAGCTGGGAGGCTTTAGGGCAGGCAAACACCCATTTCTTGATCCCAGTTTGCAGCAAAGGTAAGGTGAAGTGCAGCTCAGCACCATCAAAGACAGCTGCCTTCCCAGAGAGCTGGGAGCCATTGCAGGCACTTGTGGAGAGCAGCTCAGAGCAGCTCAAAAGGGGCTTCCCTGTGGGAGTCTCCACAAGGCAGGAGCTGCTCCGGGTGGGTTTGCCTGCCCCAGTCAGCTCCGGCAGCACGAGGTTGGTGATTTCCCACATCTTCTGGGGGAAGAGCTCTGGGGCAGGCCCAGGAAGCATCTGATGGTTAAACTCAGGCAGAGGTGCTGGCACGAGGCTCTGCATGTTCTGAAGTGCAGGTTGTTGTTTTAAACCATTGCCTCTGGGGTGTCTCTCTGTGCTGTGGAAAGGGGCAAGGAAAGGCCATTGAGCCGCTCTGATGATTGCTCAGAAAATAAAATACTTGGAAGTCGAGGCTTTCCAGGGCCCAAATCACCAGACACACCATTTTGGGGGCTGCAGTTTGCATTGGAGCTTTTCCCAACCTCCCCCAGGACGAGCAAATCTGATCAGGCACTGCTGGTTTTCCTGCAGGGGAAGACGACGACGACGATGAATGTGGGGAGGAGAAGCTGCCCTCCTGCTTTGACTACGTGATGCACTTTCTGACCGTCTTCTGGAAGGTCCTTTTTGCCTTCGTGCCCCCCACAGACTACTGGAATGGCTGGGCCTGCTTCGTCGTCTCCATCCTCATGATTGGCCTGCTGACAGCCTTCATTGGCGACCTGGCATCCCACTTTGGCTGCACCATTGGCCTCAAGGACTCGGTCACCGCCGTCGTGTTCGTGGCCCTGGGGACGTCGGTGCCAGGTAAGCACAGCCACGGGGTCATGGGGAAGGGCCAGCTCCACCAGCCTGGGCTTGGGGGTGGCTTTGGTTTGGGTTTAGCTTTGGCTTTGGCTTTGGCTTTGCCTTTGCCTTTGCCTTTGGTTTGGCTCTGCCTTTGGTTTGGCTTTGGCTTTGGCTTTGCCTTTGGCTCCAGCTTTGCCTTTGGCTTTGCTTTTGGCTTCAGCCTTGGTTTTGGTTTTGGCTCTGCCTTTGGCTTCAGCCTTGGTTTTGGCTTTGGCTTTGCCTTTAGCTTTGCCTTTGATTTTGCCTTTGCCTTTGGGGACAGCTGTGCTCTGCAGGCTCCCCAAGCACAGGTTTGAGATGTCTGTGGAAACCGGTTTTCAGTCTCAGATGGGCTGGAAGGACAGAACCAGGATGTGGATTCAGCCCCATGGGAATTATTTCAAGGACCATCCCACTGCAAAGACTGGGAAGTGTCTGTTTCTGTGGGCAGCCTCCGTGGTATCCACTTTCAGAGTGGGAATTGGTCTTTGGCTGAAATGCTTTGTTGGCAGTCCTGCATTTCGAGCATCTGCTGCTTTCACCTTGCTCCTGGGTGAACCAAGTGTGGGTCTGTACTCAGGGCACACTTCCCAGCATGGACACCTTTGTGTGAGACCAGGTTCAGGTTGCTGAGCTGGGGGAGCTGCTTGAAATGCAACTTGTGAAGCTCTGGGGATCCCCACCTCACCTTGTGAAAGAGAGCCTGTGGCTTTCACTCACCTTCTCCCATGGGCTGTGCTGGGCAGGCAGAGGCTGATTTCTGGACAAGGGAAATCTCTGACCCACCCCAACCATCCCTTGCATCAATCCCTTCCCTCAACACCTTCAAACTTCCAGTCACCAGCACCCAGATGCCCAAAGATCCTGAAATTGTCCTAATGCTACCAAAGGCAAAGAAAAGAAGCAGCAGAACCAAAAGGAGGAACAGATTTGGGGCAAGGAACAGAAGAAGGAGCATTTTTTAGACCTCTGGCAGCAGAGGCTTTAGGCAGAAGGTTTGCAGGGCTTCTTCACATGTTTGACAGTGAAAATCTTCCCTCATGCTTTTGCTGACATAAGGTGGCACTTAAGAAGTTCTTTTTTGGAATCCATTTCCATCCATTTCCTGAGCCACACTGGGCTGCCTGTACCCAAGGTGATCTGGGAGTGCAGATATGTTCAGGACTCATCTTCTCGCTGTTGGCTGAGCCTGCTCACCTGAACAAACCCACGGGCTAAAATCCCTCCTGCTCCTCCTCCCCCCCCCTGCAGATCCAGAGTGGGTTTGGATGTAAAATCAGCACTTCCCTGTGGTGCAGAGCAGTGTCATGCTGCTGTGCCTGACACAGGGTTTTCCATTAAAATGGCCAGCCAAGTTTTATCACTGGTGCTAAAGCTGGCAGAGCACCGGGGCAGGCATGCACCCACCCACACATTTTTTTTTCCTTCCTAAGGGATGGAGGATGAGCTGGTTTACCAAAGTGCCAGGGTCTGCACAAGGCACTGGACTTCAGGGAAGGCAGAGATCCTGTATTTCTGACCACTGAGATTTCCCCCCTGAGCACTTCCACACCCTGATGGTCCAGAGGAACCAGATGGCCCCCTGTGTCACAACAGGACATGAAATTAAGGTGCTTGACTCCAGTCAGGAGGCAGTAGAAATCAGAAGGCTTTATTTACAATTCATTCAGCTCTTTTATAACACGCTGCACTAAAAGGCACATTATTGGTCCACAGGACTGACACTTCTCTCAGTGGCTAAGTAACAGAAATAGCAAACAACACCCGTTGTTATGGGAAAGGAATACTGTTTACACAAGGTTGTTCTGGAAAAAAGAAAACTGTTGAAAAGTTTCGCTGGAGAAGAAATAGTAATTCTCAGACTCAGAAAAATATCGAGTCCACACCCTGATTCCTTGGGGAATGGGATTTCTAATGGAATTTCTAATGGAATCTCCATTTGAAGGGGCTGCACCCTACCCCCTTAGCCCTCATTTTCTTTCCCCAGGCGTCCCCGAGCCGCCCTCTTCCCTTGGGTGCTTCCTGAGGGTTTCCATCACTTTCTTTCCCCGGGCGTCCCCAAGCCTCCCCCTTCCCCTGGGCGTTTCCTGAGGGTGTTTCTCCCCCTGTTCCCTCTGCAGACACCTTTGCCAGCAAGGTGGCGGCCACGCAGGACCAGTACGCGGACGCGTCCATCGGGAACGTCACGGGCAGCAACGCCGTGAACGTTTTCCTGGGCATCGGGGTGGCCTGGTCCATCGCAGCCATCTACCACGCGGCCCACGGGCAGGCCTTCCAGGTGTCCCCTGGCACGCTGGCCTTCTCTGTCACCCTCTTCACCATCTTTGCTTTCATCAGCGTGGGAGTGCTGCTCTACCGGCGGAGACCCGAGATCGGAGGTGAGCTGGGCGGGCCGCGGACTTCCAAGCTGCTCACGTCCTCCCTCTTCATCCTCCTCTGGCTCTTGTACATATTCTTCTCCTCTCTGGAAGCCTNAAGCCTACTGCCACATAAAGGGCTTCTAAAAGGGACAGCCGGAGGTAGTAAATATGTGTATATCTATATATATCTATATAGAGCGGTATATAGGTATAGATATAGATATAAAGCCGTGTTTAACGAACAGAGAGAGAATAAAAAAAGAGATTTTTTTTGCCATGTTCACACACCTGCTGATGGAAAGCGGCTTTGGAGCATCCTTTTGAACTAGGCAGGACCCCAAAGCCAGCGGGACCCCTCCCCAGGAGCCAGGGGCAGGGCCCTTTCTGCAACTCGACCGTCAGGAGCGGCCGGTGGGCGCCGAGCCCCTCCCCACCGCCGACTCCCCCCGCCGGCCCCGGCAGGACGGACAGACGGACAGACGGACGTGGAGGCGGCCGGGGCGCCTCGGCCCGGTGAGGAAAGCCAGAGTAGCTGCTGAGAGACAGGGCAGCGGGCAAGGGAAGGAGAGGAAAGGGAGGGTTCTGACATCCCACCGCCATCCAGCTGCCTTCGCCATCGGGAACAGCCCTCTGGCCCCGCGGGAGAGCAGCGGGAGACCGGACTGAAGACAAGGGGGAGCCGGGAGCTTTCTAAGGATGGAACACAAACCGTTCTCGTCGTTGATTTGGGGTTGGTTTTTTGGTTGTTTTTTTTTTTTCGTTTCCTTCTGGCGTGTGTACGACTAGCATTTCCCACCCACATGCCCCTCATCTCTCCCTGTCCGTGCTTTTGGGGGCGCACAGCCTCGTGTCCCGTGTCCCAAGCCAAGGCTGGGCGGGGCGGCGGGAGCCTTCCTCCCGCTCCTCCTCCTCCTCCTCGGGCATGCTGTCGTGGTACTTGTAACATTTTGCATGAATGAAATGAAATCTGTATATAGCATCCTATAGAGGTAGTCCTCCCAACCATGTGGGTTGAGCATTGCAGATTGCAAACGTTTTCTTTTCACTGGGTTTTATTTATTTTTAGTTAGTTCGGGGTGTTTGGGGTTTTTTTGCCATGGGGGTTATTTTGGTTTTTTGGGGTTGTTTTTTTGCTCGTTTGTTTGTTTGTTTGTTTCCTCTTAGCGGGGGCGGAGAGGATGGAAAGCTGTCCCCACTCTGCTGCTGGTGGCGTGGCTCCACGAGAAGCAATAACAGCTGTAGGTTTTCAGGGGAGGAGAACCCACTCCCCAGGCCCTCCGATGTGCTGGAGGCAGTGTGGGGGCCTCCTCTGCCCACGGGAGGTTTTACACGGGGTGCCAGGGAGTGAGTGGGCCGAGCAGTCTGAGGGGAACGAGCCTGGCTGGCTCCCAGCGCCTCACACGCTTCTTTCTGCCTTTTGAGTCAGTGTCTGCCTCAGAGCCGTCCCCTGAGTCCCCAGAGGTGTAGCGACAGCCCCTGTTTGAGTGCGAAGCCATCAGGACCAGCCCCCAAAGCTGGTCCTTTCCCACAGCCATTTGGAGGCAGAATCATCCAGCCTGAGGGCTGAAGGGCCAGTGCTACCCAGGAATCGTCCCCAACCGGGCAGGGATGTGACGGGGCATCCCCCCTGATGCCGGGAGGGCAGCCAGGGGATGTGGGCCTGGAGCTCCCCGGGGCAGACACTGGTGTTGAGAGGTGTCTTCTGCCCCCGTGCCCTCTGCCAGGCCTCCTGACATTCCAGCCAGGAAAACTCCCAGCCTGCGCATCCATGCTGGGCTCCTCCCGCCCAGCGGGAGCCGTGTCTGATGCTCGCACCATGACCAGCTGGCTGGGGGGTACATGTACTCATCTTGAACTATCTGTGGAAATTTTAATTGACCTGCTGTAAGGTTTTCTCTAGGAATATGAAGTCTTGGGTTTGTTTTGGGTTTTTTTTTTAATCTTCTCAAGCCTTTTTTCACTTTTGATTTGTTTTGGGGTTTTTCTTTTTTTGTTTCTCATTGTTTTTTGGGGGAAAATCAAACACAGGTGCAGGTTGTTCAGGTTTATGATTACCTTTATGTACAACGATTTCATTCTCATCTGTTTGGCTTCATTTTTTTTTTCCTTTGTGTGTATTGCCCACCACTATAGGCAGTGAGTCCACTAATTGTGATGATCCTTATCAATGGTACACAATGCACAGAGAAATAAAGTTTGTAATGATTCCTGATGGATCCAGTACTGCTCCTGCATATTCTCTATGGAAAACCCTTCCCTCCAGCTGTTTCCCCCTTTGTCCCCATCTCTCCCTGACTCATTGGTTTGCCTTGTCCCATCTCATGCCCTTCCTCCCTCTCCATCTCCATGGTGCCTCAGGCTGGGTGTGTGCTGCTGGAGCTCACAGCCCTCTCCACTCCCAGAGGGATGCAGGAAACCAACCCAGGACAAGGCTGTGGGGCAGCCCACCCTCCCGGGGCCAGGAGCTGCATCCCTGCCCAGTGCTGGCTTGTCCTGGGCGTGGGGAGAGCCATGGGTGTGCCCCTCGAGGTACCAAGCAGCTCTTTCTTCCTGTGTCCTCTGTAGAACTGCTCCTGCTCTTGCTGCAGCCTCACAGCGAGCTGTGCTGGGTGAAGCCACGAGCTAAAGATGAGGCAGAATACAAGAGGTGCATCACCAGGGCAGGGTCTGTGGGTGCCAGAGCAGGTCTGGGACACCCCACGAGGCTGGGCTGCTCCCAAGGGGTGCCTGCCCATGCCCCAGTCCAGGTGCCCCAGGACATTTCAGACCCTGTGCCTCGACACAGCTCAGCCAGCACTGAGGAGGAGAAAAGTCTCCCCGTGCCCAGGGATGCTGGTCCTCCCTGTGTTCCGCTGGAGCTGTCCCCAGATAAACCCTCCCTGCAGTGCTTTGGGAGGTCCTGCTGTGCCAGCTGAGCTCCAGCACCAGCCCTGGAGAAGGGCCCGGGGCAGCTCTGCCTTCAACACTCCCCGGCAGAGAGCACGGCCAGAGATGTCCCTGTGCTGTCCCCAGGCACTGGATTGTGAGAGTAAAACAACCCCTCTGACCCGCTAATTGCATCTGCTGGGGGGTGATGTTGGTGTTTTCCCCCTCATCATTTGCTTCTTCATAATGAATTGCCTTGGCTGGAGTAATTAACAAGTCAAACGGGCCTTGTGTTAGGTTAGCCGGCAGTAAATAACTCCCGGTGACGGAGCTTTCCACGGGGAATGATGGAGCAGCCCTTGCTTAGGACAAGGCCTAAATGACAGGCTAGGCAGCAGCTCTGTGCTTTGGGGCATCCTCACCCAGCCCCGTGTGCTGTGAGTGTGCCCCTCCCGAGGGTGCCAGGCCTGCTCTTCTGCACTGTCTCCTCCTTGACCACCCTCTCCAAAGGCAGGGGAGAGCTGCCCTCCCCGGGAAGGCACCAGCAGCAGGAGGATGCTCATCCCTGCCACAATCACAGCTCAGCTCTGTGGATCCCTGCCTCGTGCCAGAACTCTCCTGTCTCTTCCTCGTCCAGCCCCTGCACAGGGAGAACATGGAGCATCTCTGATAAAGGTTTATGGATGTTGCCAGAAGCAGCAGTTGGAGCCCTTGGCCTCCATCCCTCTGCCTGCCCCGTTTGCTCTCAGCCCTTCTCCTCACCCCACCAGCCAAAGGCAAACCTTTCCATGGAAAAGGACAAAGGACATCCAGAGACAGACACCCAAATAACTCCACAGGCCACTGCCAGGCACGTGGGGACCAGCAGCAGGAGCACACGTGTGACAGCCCTGACCATCTCTGACAAACCATCCCGCCAGGTTTTTTGACAAACCATCCTGCCAAAACCATCTTCAGGGCTCAGTGGGCATGGAGGCAAATCCCAGTCCCAACCTGAACACGCGGAAAGAAAGGGGAAAGAGCTGCAGATCTGCAGTGCCTCAAGGCTGAGCCCACCCAAACTGAGCCAGGGCAGCACAGGAACTGCTCAATCCCGAGTGGGAACCCCTCAGCTCCAACCAAAGGAGGCTCCTGTGTCACCCCGTGCCAGGCAGGCTGTGGTGCATACGGGCTCAGGGGTGGTCACAAGGCTCATCTGTGCTCCCTGGAAGGACAGAGGGGAGAAGGGAGGCCTTGAGCCTGCCCTGGTCAGGAGCCTGGCTGTGAACTCAGTGCCCTGTTCCTGCTGTGGGCAGGGGGAGCAGAGCCCTGTGTTACTGTTACAGCTGTTTTTAAATCCTCGGGCGAGAGTCGTCGGCCTCGGTGGCCGTGTACATAACTCAGGAGGAAGTTCAGCTGCATTCCTGGAGGGACAGAGCTGAGCACAGCCAGAAAGTGATGGAAAACTTAATGCTGGATGGATGGTGTAACTCCAGGACAAAGCCTTGCAATGTTTTCTCTAGGCTTTGGCACCCAAGCCTACCTGGAGGAACGAGTTTGCAGAGCACCAGGAACATCTCTGGCCTCTCTGAGCAGGCAGTGACCAACTACTGACAGCTGTACGTGTGCTCAGCACAGCTGTGGAGAAGCCTGTTTGTCTTGTAGAAAACTTGTCTTGCACAGGAAAGCATCCAGAGGCGTCTGTATTCTTGCAAAAAGCACCGAGGGACAATAAATACAGTGAGATTCCTCACCTTTTAAGGACTTGAGCTTTTCTGCTCGTGGAACTGGAGGTGCCAAGAGCCTCTTTTCCAGCCAGCAGCACCCCTCACACAGAGGGAAGGGACACTGCCAGGGAAAGGGGCCTGCCTGGCCAAGCAGGAGCTGTTATCAGCAAAGAGAGGCAGGAGCTTGCTGCTACCAGCAGGATTTCCTGCCCGTGGGATGCCCCTGAGAGCATCCAAGGAGTCTCCACAGGGTCTTGCTCTCTCTCTGGAGCATCTCAAGAGCAGCCTGGGACCCCAGGGTGGTTCACTGCCCTCTCCTGCAGGCTCTGCACCCTGCCTTGGCTCTCTCCCCTTTCCCAGAGGGAATGCCAGCCTGGGGCTGCCCTCACCATAAGTGTGGCAGAGGGCCCTGGGGCACCCCCTGTTCCCACAGCAGGGGCTGTGGGGCACTCTGGGGCTGGGGGTTCCAGTGGGATGACCCAGCACGGGAGGGGATGGGCAAGGGATGAGTGCCAAGGGGTCCCAGGCAGGTCTGGAGACCTTGTTCAAGCACTGCCACAGCATGTCCCCTGCCCTGGCCGCCATGGGCACGGGCATGCACAGACACAGCACAGCCTCCAGCTCCTCTGGCTGGCGTGGGCACCACCCCAGCCAGCATTTCAACCTCTGGGATTCCAGACAGCCCTTGGCCTGCTGTGCTGCCCCAGGAAAGCTTCCTGCCCCTCCCAGTCTGCAGCCCCAGCCCAGCTCAGGTGGCAACGGGGCGGACCATCAGTGACCCACCATCAGTGACCCCACCTGATGCCAAGGTCCCCCACATTGTGCCTCGAGCCATCTCAAGGTCCCAAAATCACTGTCTGCCCTCAGTGACAGTCCAGCCTGTGCTGGCTCTGTGCTTGCCTCCCCTGTGAAGCCTCTCCACGTTCCACCTTCTCCCAAGCTCCCTGCAGAGGAGCATTCCCTGTCCCTCCCTCCTGCCCCACAGCTGGGGGGAGATTCCCGTGTGGGGCAGGTTTCCTCTCTCCCTGCACTGAACAGCGACCCTTGTTAGCTCAGCCCTGTCTCCAGGCAAAGGGGAACCACCCCACATCGTGGGTCTGAGCCCCCACAAACCAAACTTGCACACAAAGCCCTCCTGCTCATCACCCAGGCACAGTCACAGGTTTTATTGTGCCCCTGTCCCTCACTCATGAGCCTGTGGACGATTTTTTGCTGAATTTCCACCATTATCAAGTCCCGCAGATGCTCCAACTCCACTCCCCAATCCAAACGTGCCTCTGTGCTTCCAAAACAAACTGATCTGCTTCAGCTGGGGGTTCAAGGCTTTCCTGCCCTTGCTCGAAATGGGCAGTTTAAGCAGAGCAAGTTGCAATGGCTTGGGATGCTTGTCCACACCTAGAGCCCCTAAACCCTTGCAGCACGTGGGAGGTTGGCACAGGGCTCTGTCCCTGCACCTCCCGACCTCTTTGTTGAGGTGGGATTTATTTCTCCTCCATTGCTTTCAGCCCAGAGGAGTCTCTTTGCAGATGGGAGGATGAGACCTGCATGGAGCACAGCCTTGCCCTGGTTTCCTGATGGGAATTGCCATGTCCTGTGGCACTGCCATCCCCAGGAGTGTGTGCCCCAGCCCTGGCAGACTCATCTCCTGCGAGACTCTGGCAGATGAGCTTCTCTGCAGAGATACTTGTAAACACACAGAATTTCTCAGTCCCTGTGAAATTGCACGGGTGAGGTTGGATCCTGTGTTTTGGGAACATTCCTGAAGGGTTTTGCAGACCAGCAGCTTTGTAGGGAGGTGCCCACGTGGATTTCTCCTTGTTTCTTGTAAAGCTGAGATGCCTCCCCTGCCTTCAGCTGCCGCCCTGTGCCCTGCCCTGGCCTTTCCTTGCAGTGGGAGCTGTGATCAGCTGCCCCTTGGCTGAACTCCCCCTGTTCAGATGAGAACGAGCTCACTGCCCGTTTGTGTCTTCACTCTCTTGCCCCGTGTTGCCTCCCTCATCCTGCGAGCTCTTGAGCAAAGTGTGCCCATGCAGGGAGCCTGCAGGAGCCCTGCTTGTCTTGCTCTTAATCAGGAAACACACACTCCTCTCTGCAGCTCGAGAGAGCAGAAGATGGCAATAATACCTCTTACGCTACAGGCACTGTGTTAGCAAGGAAAAAAAAACGTTATTTTATTTTTTTTCCCCTGACAATTCTTGTCCCAGTTCTTTTTTCCATAGTGCATTAAGCATTAGGAGGCACAGCTCCGCACACAGTTCAGCTCTCAAGACTACCTGTTGAGGACATTGCTCAGCAATCCAGCAGCTTTATTTGTGGATGAAGGGCAGAAGGTGGTGAATTCTCCTACAATTCCTGGCTGCTGGAAGGCACACAGCCACGCTGGCAAAACCCACAAAACGCGGGGGTTTGTCAAATGCAGCCCTTTCTATCCGGGGTCTGTGTGCCAAGAAGACCTGGCATGAGGCTGCAAAATCCAAATCATGAACTTCCTGAAGATCTCTCAGCAGTGATGGGGCATCCTTCCCCCTCCTGCTGTCTCCAGGCTGTCCAGAGAGGTGTGTGGCACACCTGGTGCTCACATGGGAATGTCACCGCTCACCAAGCCACAAGAGGACCCGGAGCAGACACACCACGTTCTACCTCCCACCCCAAACACAGCCCACAGGATGTTCCCAGCAAAAAGCAGCCAGGCAGGCCTTGGGAAAGCTCACCCACCCCAAAGGCAGCAGGTTCCCCGTGGTGCTCCCCACATTGCTGCCCCGAGGGACGGGCTGCTCACAGCTCAGCGCCCTGCAGGCACAGCCCTGGCCTTGCTCATGGGAGCATCAGCCAGAGAGGCCTGCAAGGAGTGGCCAAAATCTTTTGAAGGAGAGAGAAACGAGATGGGAATTAGTATAAAAAGCCCATGGCAGGGGTAATTTAGATCCGTCACTTATTTTCCTCTGTAATTAAGTGGCCCAATTATCTCGATGCTTGAGTGACCACTCCAGTTCTCAAAAGTCATTTCCACACACTTGAACAACTGCTCCTCCTTCCAGAGTAACCCTCTCAGAAAGAAACACATCTCCCTTGGCAGAGATGTAATTCGTGCCAGCAGCTCCTCCCACTGTCCCCGTCAGGAGCAGAGGGACACTCGGGCAGGGAGCGCCTGCACAGCCTGTCCCAGGGCTGCTGGACACTCCCCACAGCAGGGAACAGCAGGATGCGGCAGGGACAGAGCTCCAAGAGGCTCTCCGGGCCTGGGAAGGGATGGGGACAGCTGGTGGAGCCCATGAGGGGAGGCAGGCACGGGGGTGTGGTGTCTCCTCACGGGCACCCCATGCCAGGGTGGTGGCTGGGGACAGCACTGCCAAGGCAACTTGGCCTCTGGAATTCTGGATGTGCTCCAGAAGGAATGGCTCTCGCTTTCCTGCTCTCCTCTGGCGATCTCTGACAGCCGAGGTGCCCCTGCTCGAGGGAGCTCCCCATGGCAGCGCGGGCCAGCAGGACGGGAGGAGGAGGCTGCCACCACCCACCCTTCCTGACGCACCCAAAGCCACCTGCCACCGTCATCCTGTCACCCATCCCCCTGTGTGTGTGTCCCCTCACAACCTCCAGGCCCCCTGGGGCAGACAGACACCCTTTGTAAANAGAGAGAGAGAGGCCCCCGACAGCAGCCCCTGGTCCCCCCGGCAGGGACAGGGCAGGCAGAGCCCGGCTGGGCAGAGCCAAATCATCCCAAAGCTGGGCTGGGAGTTTGCAGGAGAACCGGAACCGGAGCGTGGGTCACAAATTCAGCTCCACCTTCCCTCTGCCACCCGCCTGGCACCACGGGCTGGCACTGCCCCAGCTTGTGCCCCGAGCTGAGGGTCACCCCCGGGCTCGGCAGCTGGAGCCCCCCCAGCCTCTCTGTCTCTGTCACAGCTCCTCACAGATCCAATGGCACAATGCAGCTACACTATTTGAAAAGCCATAATATTTGTTGGTACGACTCTTTTATTACTGTCGATTTATATATATATATTTGTTGATAAAAGAGGTCATCTTGGGAGACGCTCCCAGTTCTCCTGGGAAATAACTGCCCGATGCTGTATATTCTGTACATGCTGTATAAACAAAGCAAAATTATGTAAATGTGAACGTTTGGTGGGCTCGGTGCTGCAGGGGGGGGTCGGGACCAGGCACGGCCTCTTTTTGGGGCTCGGGGGGTGCCAGCAGCGTCACCGTGCTGGGGCAGGACTGGACACGGCGCAAGGTGCGGCTCCCTCGGTGCTTTTCCCCACACGGAGGTGGAAAGGGGCGGCTTTGGGAGCTGCCGCCGGGGCACAGCACGGCACGGCCGGTGTCCCCTCCCGCTCCCCGGCCCTCCCTCCCAGAGGGGACAGCCCGCAGCCACCGCCCAGCGCGACATCTCCAAGCCTTAGGGGTCCGAGAGAGGCGATTCCCCGCGGGAAGGCGGCCGAGACTGGCTCCGAGCGCCCGGCTCCTCCGGCTCCTTCCCGCGCCCATCCCATCCCTCCTCCTCCTCCTCCCTGGGGTGTGTGACAGCAGCCGCGAGCTGTGACCTTCCAGCCCCACACACGCTGTTAGAAAAAGCCTGTTTTCATATTTTCCGTGGTATCGATCTACAACTTTTGAGATTATTGGACACGGTCGTGGTAGCCTAAAAGTTGTGCTGAGCTCATATATTTTTATATTTGTGGTGTTTTCCTATCAATAGACAGTAGTGGACCCTATAGCTGAAAAGTGAACTATTCGAAATAAATATATGACTGCAGAAGATATTTGTAAAAAAATAATTTATTTGAAATATTCTGCCAAAGATAGCTCTCTAATGATCTGTAAGATGTCGTTTCTCTTTTTGCTCTGAATGTCATTGTGAAAGGACCTTTCTCCCTGTATCTTTTGAAGGTTTGTTTTCTTGGTTTGTTGGGGTTTTTTGGTTTTGTTTTTTTTCTTTAAGGGCAAAGAAATAATCCAATGAATTTTTTTTACTAGAGCAGTAGGGAGGCACGAGACAACTTTGCAAAGGTGATAAGCAGGATCCAGTAACAATCACTCTGAAAATCCAGTTTCTCCCACAGCTCCTCTGGCTGGCAGGTGGGGTTTGAAGCCTGGGGCAGCTGTCCAGCAGGAAGACCTTGGCTGCTGCTGTGTAGCTTTACCCACAGGAGAGAAATCTCCTGAGAATCCCATCCCCAGGCCCGGGGCATTTGGATCCCCTTGCATCCAGTCTTAGTCTCTTCGTTATTTATGGGCATGGTTTGTTTATTATGGATAGGCCCTGTGGCACATGGGGAGCCCTCACCCAGAGCTCTGTGGGGCTTCCAGCAGCCCTGAAGGCACAGGGAATCCTGCTGGCATCCAGACCTGTCCCCTCCCCACATGGGGACAGGGCAGGGGACACCCAGCCACCAGGGGACAAGACAATTTAGCAAGAGGATCCATCCCTGCAGGTATCCAGTTAAAGCAGGGGGAAGCACAGCCTTTCACCTAGATTAGTCTTTTAGAAATCACCAATTTTCTATTTTTATTGTAGAGGAAAATCTTTCCCTTCTTCACTTCTCCCTTTTAAAAGAATTTTCAACACTAGGGAAAGCCCTCATTATCTCCTGTGATCCCCAGGTCTGCTGCAGTGGAAATAAACCCTCAGCCACGCCTGTTAGGCTCCACCACTTCAAAGAGATTTTTGGCTCAGATTTTTCTTTTTTTCCTCCTTCTGAGCAGATTCACAGTTTCTGAGATGTCTTGGTCATAAAGGTCTGGAGGAATTAATTGGTAAAAAAAAAAAAAAGAAAATAAATAAAAGCCCTGTTCCAGTGAATGTGTTTCCACAACTTTTGACTCTCCCAAGGTCAGGCACGTGTGTTAAGTGTTTTATTGGGAACAGGGGGTGGGAAAAGCAGTTTCCAAGCCATAGGGTGTGGTGGGTGTGATGGGAGAGGTGCTGTCCGTGGGCCGTGGGTGGCACACTGCAGCCCTGGGAGCCACTGCCAGGGAATCTTTGTTCCCCTGGGCTCTGAATCCGGGGTTGTGCAGCTGCTGCATCGCAGGGAAAGGCAGGCGAGCCAGGGAAGACAATGGTGAGAAGAATTGGGTTTCTGATCACTGTGCATTTTGTTAATTAGTGAATTCAAATAGTTTTATTTTTACCAAAAAAAAAGAGAAAAAAACAGATAATCTTTATTCCAGTAAAGACAACTGTTGACTTGAGATATATATAAATATATATATATATATTATTTGAATGGTTTATATCCTGTTGCTCTAACTACATAAAATGGAAACATGTTGCAAGTTGTGTCATTTCAATATACAAAATAAATGACTTTTCCCTGCATGCTGCCTGGGTATGTTGTGATTTGAATTAAGAGTTATATTTGAATTGCCTTATTCAAGAGGTTGTATGTTACCTAACTGGGGAATGACCTGGCACTGTTCATCACATTACATGTGTACTTGATGCTGTGTTATGTCAAATTCAGATGAGTTGTCTGTCATCTGTGTATTTTGTGGGAGATCTTTTATCTTGTTAAACTGTGATATGTAAACCTTCATTGCCTGAAATAGTCACAGTTGTATAAATCAGTGTCTTCAGCTGTTTTCCTAATTTTAACACAATTCCTAACACAAAATATAGATGTTTGTAAATTCTTCATTCACATGGTCTATTTTTATGCACGAGGCTTTTTTTAATCTGGCAAAGCACTAAGATAAGGCAGTTTCCCCGGAAATTTTCAATCAAGGCTCAGCCACGTTCCCGTCCCTCGGCAAGAGGCAAACAGGCAATTTTCAGCGGGGACACTGGCACTGGGGACGGCTGTTTATTGCCATCATCCGCTGGCTCGGATGGGCCATTATCACCGCGGCGATTAATGACGAGCCAGACGCGACAAATGTCCCGCGGTGACACTCGGGGACCGGGCACAGGGAGGGAGGGCCGGGGGTCCCTGCGGACACATCTGGCAGCAGCTCCGCGGCTCATTTTGGGGAACAGACCCCCAGAAGCCCATCTGCAGCTGGCAGACCAGCGGAGCGTTTCTGGGCATTTCCTAAAACCCCAGTTAAGACAGCGGGGTCATTAAAACACTCCCGGCAGAGTCAGACACGGCCCCTGCTCGGCTGTGCGGGTGTCACATCACCCCGAGCACAGCGGAAGAGATGTCTGAGGAGCATCTCTACACGAGCCACGCCGAGGGGTGACAGCCCCACCGTGCTCCCCACACTCTCCCGATCTGGGCTGCTGGCTTTTTATGCCTGGTAACCATAAGAAACACATGGCCAGAGGGAAAAAAAAAAAAATAAAAATCCTGGAGCAGGACAAGCCGCTGTCCTGGGTTATTGAATCTCTCTGTCCAGGGCTTCGAGTGCTAAAAAAATTCCCATCCCGCTCGCAAACGTGCCCATCTTTTTTTCTTTTTCTCCCTTTGCAAAACCTTTTGACAAAAGGTTTGACCTTTTCGGGTTTGCAGGTGTCAAACGGGAAAAATGCACTGGGAGGGGCTGGGGCGGCATGGGGAGGAGGCAGCGGGGCGGGACACCCGCGAAGCACCCAGGGGAGTGGGGAAACAGCCTTGCTAGGGGCGACCGTGGGGTAGAAATAATCATTTTCGCTTCAGCCCCTCGGGGGTTCTCAGCGTGACCCTAAGAGTGTCACCAAAGCCGAGGCGGTGTCACCCCCGGCGGTGTCACCCAGGGCGGTGTCACCCAGGGCGGTGTCACCCACGGCGGTGTCAGTCACGGCAGTGTCACCCACGGCAGTGTCAGCCCCGGCGGTCTCACCCAGGGCGGTGTCACTCACAGCGGTGTCACCCCCGGCGGTGTCACCCGCGGCGGTGTCACCCATGGCAGTGTCACCCGCGGCGGTGTCACCCCCGGCGGTGTCATCCGCGGCGGTGTCACCCCCGGCGGTGTCACCCGCGGCGGTGTCACCCATGGCAGTGTCACCCAGGGTGGTGTCACCCATGGCAGTGTCACCCCGGCGGTGTCACCCCGGCGGTGTCACCCGCGGCCCGTCGAGACCGGCGCAACTCATCGCAGGTAACAGCGGAGGGGGCGGGACCTCCGTGGGTGTGGTCCCTGATCTAAGCCTTGCCCCTCGTTTCCCATTGGTTAGTGCCGGCCCCGCCCCTGCGGCCATTGGCTGGGGCGCGGGCGGGTTTCCCGCGCTCGGCCGGGCGCGATGGCGGCGGAGCGGGGCCTGGAGCTGGTGCGGGAGCTGCACCGCGCCGCCGGCGGGCACCTGCCGCCCTTCCGGGTGAGCCCCGGGGACAGCGGGGACAGCGGGATGGGCTCCGGCGGCGGGCGGCCCGCTCTCACTGACCGTGTCCGCTGTTGCAGACGGAGGAGATGCGGCAGGCGCTGGAGGAGATGCGGGCGCTGTACGAGCGGAACCAGGCGGATGTGTGAGTTGGGCTCCTGCTCCCCGCACAGCGCGGGCGCTGCTCCCCGACTCTCCTCCTACTCCTCTTCCTCCTTCCCCTCATCCCGCAGGTCCGAAGCGAAGGCGGGACGGACGGACCTGATTTTCCTCATCCGGTTCCGGCACTGCTGCCTGCTCCGGAACCAGCGCTGCCTGCTGGCCTACCTGTGAGTGCGGCCTCCCCTTGGTCCATCCCGGCCAGCACAGGGTCCCGGGGGCACGGGGTGGGACCGTGGGCCCGGACAGCAAGGCACCTGTGGAGCTGCTTCTCCTTGCGTTCACTGCCGATACCACCACAAAGAGAGGGCTCTGCTTCCTCCTGCTCTGTAGAAGTTTAGATCACTGGATATCGCAGCTCCCTGGGGATGTTGCCGGCACTCACCTCAGCAGAGGTGCTGGGTTTGCCCCGTTTCCTCCCGCAGGTATGACCGGTTGCTACGGATCCGAGCGCTGAGGTGGGAGTACGGCAGCGTTCTGCCCAACACCATCCAGTTCCACATGTCAGCTGAGGAGGTGAGTCAGCCTCCTTTCAAACTCTTCCCCTCTTTCCACATATTCCTTCTGGTGGGTTATTTAGCACAATTAAAATAGGGTGGCTTTCCCCTCACTGTAAACATGGCATTTAACGTGTCTTTCTGTAAATACTTGTGTGTGTTCATTGCCTGTGGGTACGACCCTGTTAATGGCCACAGGTGGAGTGGTTCAATCGGTACAAGAAGTCTCTGGCTACCTACATGAGGTCAGTAGGAGGAGAGGAGGGGCTGGACCTCACACAGGACATCAAACCTCCTAAAAGCCTGTACATTGAGGTAAGTGCAAGATTCCCGGTTTCTATCCGTGAATAAACACTTTCCCGACCGTCTCTTTTCGAGCATTTCATCCCCATCCCAAGTCAGTTCATCGAGCAAAACCTTTCACAGTTCCAAAGTTTTCACAGGTTTTTGTGTTTTACCCTGCCTGCCAGCATTTTATTCCTACTGAGGGCACAAAGTCTGTTGGGAGATGGCATTTCTAGTCTGCAGGGAGTTTGTGGTGGCGTGAGTTATTCTTTAAGAGGAATTTTGCAGTTTTTTGCAGAAACTTAACTAACTAGACCACCTAGAAACCACGCTGCCGTGCTAAGGACTGCTGGTGTTTTTCTGTGCACTCTTACAGAGCTGCGTTTGCTCTTTGCAGGTGCGGTGTTTAAGAGACCACGGGGAGTTTGAGGTGGAAGATGGCACCACCATCCTGTTGAAGAAGAACAGCCAGGTACCTGTGGCAGGAGTGTGGTCTGTTCTCTTCCTTCCCTTTCCCTCCCGTGACACTCTGTCCATGCAGAGTGCAGCTCTGCCTCATCTGGCACCATCACAAGGTGATGCAGCACAGCAGAGCTGGTTGTGTGCAGCAACAAATGCAACAAAACCAAGGAGGATTTTTGTGTGTTTCCGTGCAGCACTTTTTACCACGCTGGAAATGTGAGCAGCTGATCAGACAAGGAGTCCTGGAGCACGTTCTGTCCTAGGAGTGCAGGACAGGAGGGACAGCTCTTGCTTGGTGGCCTGTCCACCATGGGGACTGTGCTCTGGGGTGTGCAGGACCTCAGACACCTCAGTATTTCTGCAGTGACATCCTGCCACTCCTCCTAACAGCCTTTGGTGCCTTAAAAACACAGCTCTTCATGAGCATGCTGGAAATACAGCAGTCCTGGGAAAACAGGATAGCAGGGGGCATTATCCAAGGGTTTGTCAATGCATTTGTGTTTGGAGCAGTTCTTTGTTCACACTGTGCACGTGGGAGTAAGACACCAACTGGCTGGGCTCTAGAAGCCAGGAAAACTCCATGGTTGCAAAATAAAGAATTCCTTCAGTCTCTTGGGTTTTTAAGATTAAATGTGGTGTTCATTCAGCACTGTGATCTGGCTCTCCAGCCCAACCCATCTGACCCTGCAGTGTGATGGTTATTGAAGTGTCTCAGTGGCACTGCTCCTCCAAGTGTCAGATAAGGCTGCACAAGGTTCTTCCCAGGATTAGGCATGAAGCCTTGTCCCCATCAGAGACCCATAAATGTTTCTTGAAGTGCTGTGTGAATGATCCTTGCAGTCTGGGCCACGGGCCTGGGTTTTTCCCAGTGTGCTTGGTCTGTGTCTCTGTTCCTATAGAGAAGCTCTTGTCCCAGAGCACTGCTCTGACAGGGCTGTTTGGAGTAGGAGTGGGAAAGGGAGCAGAGGGTTTTAAGGGTTCTGGTTAGCACAAAACCAGAACAGGGCTGAGGAGCTGCTCTCCCTGTCTGGTTTTCCTAACGGAAAACACTTGCAAAAACATTAGCCCTAGGTAAGACTAGAGGTTTGCTTAGCCCCCATCTCAGACTGGAGCTGAAAAAGCAAACAGTTAGGGAAGAATGCAGGAAAACAGGATAAATGCCTGGGCCATTACAGCATTGCTCTGTCCTGCTCACTGCAGAGACAACAGCCTGGTTGGTTTTGGATCCCAGGCTCAGGCTTTAGGAGGAGCTGTTGGGAATAAATGTTCAGCAGCAGTTGGGGAAGGTTACTGAAATACAGAGCAGACTGGGGAGAGCAGGAGGTGCTGTAACATTACAAACAGTTTAATGCCACAACTCAGCTTTCCTGCTCAGAGTGAGCCAGGCACAGGGACCTGCAAACCCTTCTGTCCTGGCGTTTGAGATGGAACTGTGGCTCCAACATCAACCTTCTGCAGAGAGGGAGCACCTGCACCACCACAGACACTGCCAGAGAAAAGCCTGTGAGATGGCTGCCCTGAGACATGACAGCACGCTGCCACTGGGAAAGGCACCAAGGCTGCTGCCTTCAGCTGGGAAACTCAGCAGGATCACTTTCCTCAAAGGACTCCAGGCTCCCCATTTGCTGTTTTCTGCACAGGAAAACCCTGGCAAGGCCAGAGGGGACAAGGCTGATTTCCCAACCCAGCCATATTCCATCCTGCACCTGACCAGCCCCAGCCACTGCACATGTCCCATCACCCACTCAGAGATGCTGGTGTGATTTTTCCAATAAGCTGCTTCAGAGCTGAGGCTTGTTCCTCCAGCAGCTGGTTCTTCTCCTCCATGCTCTTCTGCTTCAGCTCAGCAGCCTGCAGGGCCATGGCAAACCTCCTGTTCTCTCCACGGAGCTCTTCGATCAATAGTTTGTTCCTGGAGAGCTGGGCCTAAAGCAGGGACAGGAGGCTTCAGGTTCAGCATCCCAGATGGGCAGAACACACAGCCCCAGCCCCTCCTGCACTCACCTGGGCATCTCTGAGCTGAGCTACCCTCTCTGCCAGCACAGCTTCAGCATTCCTCAGGCTCTGCTCCAGCCCCTCTGCCTGCTCCACGGCTGCCTGCAGCAGCTGCTCGTGCTCCTCCTGCAGTGGGCAAGAAAACCAATCTTTGGGCTGTGCCAGCACTGTCCTGGCCTCTGGCAACCCTGGACTGTCCATTCCCCCAAGGGCTGTTCATGGCCCCTCACACCCCCTGAGGCAGAGCAGGGGGGGTTCACCAGAGGTGCAGGACACAAAGAGCAGTGGGACAGATGTCCAGAGCATTACAACCTCCCCTAAGACTGCACCCAACCAGTTTTAAGACAAGGCACAGGATTTTCCAGCAATGTTTTCTATAAAAATAAGCCACTGGCCTCCCCTCTCCCAGCCATGTCCGGGAGAACTCAGAGAGAGACAAAATCTCCTTGGATGCAGTCCTTGTGCCTGCTCATTGTAATTCCTTAGGTTTTAATTTGCCCAATGTTTATCCAGGACACAAATTCACAAAAACCCAACACGTGGTTACTCAGTGCTGTAGAGACAAATACACCTGTCTGA
Organism: Cyanoderma ruficeps; assembly: GCA_008694505.1. Classification (NCBI taxonomy): domain Eukaryota; kingdom Metazoa; phylum Chordata; class Aves; order Passeriformes; family Timaliidae; genus Cyanoderma; species Cyanoderma ruficeps. Next base: position 9,051,346 of record VZDJ01000052.1, read on the forward strand.
GTCCAGGGCAGTGACTGGAGGATTCATGAATCATTACAGTTGTAGCTGAATGTGAAGGTAATTAGAATTTGAAGGCATTTTCCATGTGGGTTCTTTAGCATCTTCTTTAGTTCTTTAGCTGTGACTGAAGCCTCTGGTGGCTTCAGTCACAGCTGCCTCCCAGGCTGGCAGGCCAGCAGTGTTCCCTTCACAGCACCCTTGGCTGAGCCCCCTGCAATTCCCTGCTCACCTGGGTCCTGAGCAGCTGCCTGCACGTCTGCTCAGCCTGCTGCTGGAGGCTTTGCTGGAGCTGCTGAGTCTTGCACTGCTCCTCTCTCAAGGAGTGTTGCAGCTGCTCAAACTGCTGCTTTGGCACCATGTTGTTTATCTGGGCCTTGGCCTGCTGCAGCTGCAGGGCGTGCTGGGCCTGGGCCAGGCTCAGGCTGGCTTTGGCTTCCAAAAGCTGCAACACAGAAAGGGGGACAGCTGGGCACAGCTTTGAGCTGACAAGGGGACAGGCCCGGGGTGTGTTCTAGGGGAGAGGAGAGCCCTCAGCCCCAGAGCTGCAGGACCATGGCAGTGCTGCTCACTGGGCAGAGCAGAGCAAGGGGTTGAGAGCTCTGAGAGCTGCAGGGGGAGAAGCAGAGACCCTTTGCTCCCCTTGCTGGGTAGGGAGGAGCAGGAGTTGCTGGAGGGATTCTCTGAGAGGCAATCCCAGCACCAAAGGCCATGAGGGTGAGAGAGGGGGGTTGCTCACTTGGGTTTTTGGATATATCCCAGGCTGGCTGTGATGTACTAAATGTCCTGTATGACATGTCCTCTGCTTCCTGTCACCAGCAAAGGGCAGCCCTGGTACTGGGTGGCAGGTCTGGTCCAGCTTTGCCCTAGGGCTGCCTGGGAATGGCTGGCAGGGGAAAGCTGCACTTGGGGAAGCCAGTCCCCAGGGCAGAATGCAGGGGAGGGACATTAACACATTGGAAGGTTCCTCACACAGGCTTTGCTCTCTCTGTCCTGGTCATCTGAGTTACTCTGCTCTGACCACCTCGTTTCCCTTCCAAGGCAAGCCTTGTCTGGATGCTGTCATCCCTTCCCAAGCCCTTTTCCAACCCCTACCACTCTTCCACCACTGTTGCAGCTCCTCTGTCAGCTGAGCCAGGGGAACCCCAGCTCCTGACAGCCTGTGTGAGCCAGCTCCCCTCAGCCTCCAGCCCCTCAGCCCAGCCAGCCTGCACAGGACAGGGGGACAGCACAGGGACAAGCAAGCCAGGACCTGTCCCCAGCTGCACCTGAACTGCCTTCAGTCACATCTGAGCAGGAGGGAGAATCCTTCATCCCCCACACAGAGGAAGAGGACAGCCTTTCTCTGGGGAGGGTGTCCAGCACAGCCCCAGGCAGGACAATACCAACATCAGAGACCACTGAGCAGCCTGCCACCAAACAAAGGACACCCACCTTCTCCTGAGAGGCCTGCAGCTGCTGTTGGAGCAGCTCCATCTCCAGCCAACATGCTGCATGTCTCTGGTGCTGCTCCAGCCTTGCAGCAATCTCTGCTCCTCGTGGCCACTCGGCCTCCAGAAGCCTCTGGCTCTGCAGCTGGGCAGTGCCAGGGCCAGCACTGTGCCCAGCCTTGTGCCCTGGGGGCTCACAGCCCAGCTGATGCCTCTGGACATCAGGGTGAGAGAGCTCCTCCTTGCCCTTCTCACTCTGGAAAAGGTTGAGAAAGTTTAGCACTTCTCAAAAGACTCACACCCATCACATCTTTTCCAGCAATTCTGAAAGCTCCCCACTGCAGTCAGTCCATCTGCCATTCACCAGAGATAATACAGCTTAAATGCCTTGTATTCTTGTTATTTGAGTTTGTTTCCCTGGCTCATCACAGACTTCAGCCAAGTCACCTCCTTTCTCCCTCACCTACCCCATATCTCAGCTCTAAACCAGGGATTTTTTTTGCTCTTTCAGGCTATTAGTTTATAGCCCAGTACTTTGCAACTGTTTCTTCAAGATCTCTTTTCTGGTCTTTTCATCTTGCACATCTCAGCCTTGAAGCTTTCCTCACTGTCCCTCCCCTCCCTCTCAAAGTTCACTGAGTAATCTCTGGTTTCTCACAAGACCCACACCAACATTTCATGAGGTGACAGTGACTTCCACAGAGCCTTTGTCAGCCAGTGAGGCAAAGGCTCCAAACCCTCCTAGCAGCGAAGACAGGCTGGAGAAGCACATGAAATAAGGAAAACATCACCCACAGGAGTGATGAGGTCCCCCCTGCTCCCCAGCCTGGACCCTCTGTGGAGCAGATGTCCCATCAGTGACACTGCAGCAGTTGTGCTTACCAAGCAGTCAGGACATCACCCCCAGCCATCCCACTCACCTCCCTTTCCAGCTGCACCTTCAGCTCCTGCAGCTGCTCTTGGAGCTGCTCCAGCGGGACTGACGTTTCTGTAAACACACAAGTAGGAACAGGAAGGCTTGGAGAGGGGTGTGATGGCAGAGAGGAGCCCTGGGAGGGTAGGCCTACAAGCCAGGACTGATCAGCATGGCTGCAGCTTCATCCAGTCCACACAACCCCAAAAGATGGACATTCCCCATCTGGCTGGCAACCAGCCCCAGGGCTGCATCACCCCTCTCAGCCAGAAGCTTTTATCTAATGCTCAACTTGAATTTTCCAACCCACACACTGGGGCTACTTCCTCTTTATTGCATTGCTCCCTCAACACCTCCAACACTGAAAATCTGCCACAGCTGCCTAGTTCACAGGTTCCTTCGCCAGCTCCAAATTGGAAAACCCTCCTCTCCTCCATCCCCTCCTCCCCACCACCCATCTTCTCCTTCCTCCCTCCCATGGCTGCCCAGTACCACAACTGGCAGCAGCAGTTCAGGCACAGGCAGCCTCCCCAGGCTCCCAGGCAAAGCGGGATGCAGAGGGAGCTTTGTTCTTGCTGAGAGGAGGGCGCTGAGCCCCCCTGCAGGTTACCTGCTGCTGGCAGCCCTGGCTCAGCCCTGCCGCCCTGCAGCTGCAGGCGCAGCCTGTGCAGCTCCCTCCGCAGCGCCGCGTTCTGCCCGTGCAGCACCTGCAACAAACCCTGCTCAGGGCACGGGGCAAACAAAGCTCCTGCAGCACCAAGAGCTCCCCCAGCCCCAGCACAGCCCTCCCAAACAAAGGCACACACCAGAGAATTTGGAGGAGCCAAAGGAGAAATGTAACCCCAGATTTCCAAGATACACTGTGTGTGCAAAGCACAAAGCAACAGCCCCTGAAAGCAAAAGCACCCAAAGCCAGGGGGTCTGCAGACACCTCGGGGGGCTGGGTCTCCTGAGAGCCTCCTGACCTCAATAACCATTGCCAGAATCCAACACAGAAGAAATATCATGGTCTCAGCACAAGGCCAGAGGTTTATTTGTGTTTACACCCTCCAGACTCTCTTTTGGGGATCCAGGCTGGCCAACAGGCACTATTCTGTGCAGACAAGGCAACCAGCAGCATTCCCGTGAAGCACAGGCCTCTGGGAGGGAACATTTCCAGGTTGTGGAAGGAATAAAACAAGGTGAAAAGGTGCTGACCCCACGGGAAGCACAGCACGAGGCAGGTCCTGCTGGTGTCCTGGTGCCAGGGACACCCCAGGGCCAGCACAGGAGTTTATCCCATCTCCCTCAGCAGAGCTGAGCACCAAGCAATGAGCCCCCACAGCAGTGCAGTGAGCCCCTTCCCTGGAGGTGTCTGGAGATGGGCAGCTGCTTGCTGCACTTCACATCCTCTATCCTGTACTGGCAGCACACAAGGCATCCTGCCTCCTTCTGGGCTGTCCACTTTGAGCAGACATCCAATTACATCCCCTGTCCTGCCAGGAAAGTGATGTGCTGCCAGAGACCATCAGCCAAGACACTTCCAATTAACAAATATTACTGAGCAGATGTAGACAAATGCAAACCCAGTTTGTTTCATCTCCGTTCTAAACAGGAAAGGGGGGCTGAGGGCATTCAGAGAGGGTAAAGGATAAACCCAAGTGGGTGCCCTCACAGGGGCAGCTGAAGGTCAAACCTTTCCATCCATCAGCATTCCCATGGATAACTCTGGGGCTGCTCAACCAGAGGAAAAGTTGCAGCACGGAGCATGTTCAACCCTCTGGTGCCACCTGGAGCAACGCTGCCCTGGATGGTGCTTCAGAATGTTTGCCTTTCATTACAGCTTGGACAAGGGCTGCCTGATGCATCCACAGCATGGCTTTGCTGAAAGCCTGCAGCTCACCCCAGCTGGGGGGACGTGACTGTCCCTGTCCCTGCTCAGGGGAGCCACACACAGCACCTGGGGACAAATGTCACTGTCCCTGCTCAGGGGAGCCACACACAGCACCTGGGGGCAGATGGGCAATGTGACAAGCACAGGACTCAAAGAACACAGCACCCACCACAAGTTAAAGATACACAAGTTGAAAATGCAAGACACAGGAGTCAAAAATGGGAGGAGGGAAACAGAGGTTGTGCTCATGCCTCAGAAAGCCCCAATTGCTGGGAAAGGAGCACAGAACCCTGTAGGAGATACAATACACACAGCACCAATTCTTGGAGCACACACACACCAGATATCTGGACTGGCTTACCTTGACTCTCTAGCAAGAGTTCAGCAGCAACAAGGTTTTTTTGGGTTTTTTTAAAGTGGGGGCAAGCAGAAGGAAGGGAAAAACAAAAAGATAGAAGACTTTAGCTGTTAATATGGTTTACAGATTAGGAGAGCAGCTTTCTCCTTGTGCTCAAGAAGAAATCCAGCAGAGCCCAGGGTGGTCTGTCCTTAACAACAGAGGTACAAGGTTCCCTAACCAAACCGTCCATGGCTACAGGCAGGAAGGAATTTAGGATCCACTTTCTACCCCCTCCTGCTGTAATCCTCTCAAGGCAAACAACCCACGGAGGGTTTCAGGAGAGGATCCCTGTGATCAGGGACGCCTCCTTGCACTCCCCCAGGCCCAGGTGCCCCAGAGATGTGCTGCAGGGAGCAGCAGTGTCCCCAGCACACACACGTACCTGGCACTGCCGCTCGTACTCCTGCACAATCTCGGCAAAGCGCTCGCTCTGCTTCAGGAACTCTGGCCTCTGGGGCTCCCCCTGCTCCAGCTGCACAAGGAAACACTCCTCAGCGAGAAAATCATCTCCAAATGGAGAGCCAGAAGCTCTGCTGATCGCTGGGGTCACGGTGCTACACCCACACATTCATCAGAAGGCTCCCTAAGGGGCCCATGGCCTGTGGGATGGCTCAGGAAGAGGAGGAAAAACGTTCTTCTCCACATGAGACATCAAAACACAGGCAGGCTTCCCTGGCCAACAAGATCACAGACTCACCTCCTTCCCCAGAGTCCGTTGAGGAGTGGAAGATAATAAAGATACTTAGTGGAAGATACCAAAACAAACCCTTTACTTCAATACTAGTGAAAAATAAAACTTTTCTGGAAACAGAATTCTATAAAGTTTTCCCTTGAAGAAATATTTGTATTTGTAGCAATATTTGTATTTGTAGCAATATTTGTACTTGTAAAATTCTGTATATATTGTAGAATTTTGTAACTGTAGAATTTTGTATTTGTAGAATTTTGTATATTCAGCATATTTGTAGAATTCTCCACAACTGGAAACTTTCCTCAAACCCTTTTTTTTTTTTTTCAGCTGCCAGGTTGCTGTTAATGTGCAGGAAGGACAGCTCACACAGGGGGAGACCACAGCAACTGACACAAAATATGCAAGATCACCTTTTTCATGAATTCCTGAAAAGTTCTTATTTAACTGCAACAGAGAAATGTTACCTTATCCTTCACAATGCAGTTGAGCTCTTTTTGCAGCTCCAACACCGTTTCCTCAGAGGCTGACAGTTTCTCAGCCATCTCTGTGACCTTGTTCTGTAGCTGTGTGTTCTCCTGCAGATAAAATGGAGATTTCCCTGATGCAGTGGGTCCTGACGTGGCAGGATGGGTTTATCAGCCACAGGTCCTCAGCAGGGAGCTGTGAAACCACTGGGACACCAGCACAGCTCCCAGGAGCGCCTGGACATGGCCTGGTCTGATCTTTGGGCAGGGCTGGTCTTTGCAGTGACCAGGGGGGGATGCGGCTGAGGCCCAGATGTCATTCTGTGCTCAGTCATTGCTGGGGATGGAGGGAAGGAACTCTCCCTCAATTCCAGGGAGAAGGACATGCCTTCCAGAGAAAATGTGGCTGCTCTGCAATGAGCATTTTGCATACAAATCACCCTGTCTTTTGTACACTTTTGTTGTTAATGTTGTTGCTGTCACTGGTTGTTTCTCATCTCATTGCTGTTTCCAGTAAACTCTTCTTATCTCAACCCCTGGTCTTTGCCTTTTGTGCCTCCAATTCTCCTCTCCAGCCACTGGAAAGCAAGAGAGGGATGAGCAAGCAGCAGAGAGCTTTGGAGAGCCTTGGTGGGAGAACTAAACTGGGGAGCACCATCCCTAAACCACAACAGGACAGCACATTGCTGACACCACATGGGCTCATCCCTCCAAAGGACAGGAGTGGGTTTTGCACACTAAGAGCTAGACAGCCCCACAGGATCATCTCCTACCTCTGCTCCCCAAGACTGTGGTTTCCCTCACAGATAACAAAGGCAGCGAGTCCTGAGCTATCAGCATCTGTACTTCTACACTGAACAGAAGTGGGGTAATCCCAGGCATGCAGACACCACCATCTGTGGCTTTGACACAGTCCCTGGCAGTTTTAGCTTTGGTCATTGTGTTTTCAGGTGTTACCAAGGGCCAAACCACTGCCCACAGACAGCACAGCAGTTTAGTGATGCCATGGCAAGGTAACGAGCCCTGTATTTAATGCAACTGTATGGATGTGGCTGATGATTCCTCTGCATAAAATTCCTGCTCTTCACAACAAGACCAAAGTGAACCATCTATATTTGTCCCCACCTCTGCTTTGCCACCTCTGAAAGAGCAAAGATGTTTCATCCAAGGCAGTTTTACTTACGTTCATCACACGGCTCAGTCTCCCTTGCAGGTTGGCCTCTTTGCCCTGGAGGAGCCGTGTATCAGCCTCCAGCTTTGCCTGGTGACTCACTGCTTGCTGCAAGAGCAGCTCTTTTGCCTCTATTTCTGCCTGAAAATTCCTGGGGGGAAAAAACCAACACGGTTGGGACAGACAGAGAATGTTTCTGGATGGCCACAAGGTGCAGCCACCCCCTCTGACCACGCACAGAGCAGGAGATGAGTCCTTGGCTGGAGGGATGCTCAGACCACAGGGGGTGGAGAGGGGTCTCCAAGGACTTTCCTGCCACTCACACATTGGCAAAACGAGTGGGAGTTCCAAAAGGGACACCAGGATGTGTAAGCACATTTTCTCCAGCCCACCAAAAGAACCCCTCCTACCTGAGCTTGCTCTGGGTGTGCTCAAGAGCCACGTACTGCTCATCCAGCTCCCTGGCCAGCTGCAGGCAGTGTCTCTCTGCCTTCTCCAAGCCCAGCCTGGCCTTGTCCCTCTCCCTGGCGATCTGCCTCACCTGGGTCCTGCAGACACGGCGAGCAGGGCATGAAGAGACCCCTCAGGCAGCCCACAGAAGGGCCCTCCCCACAGGTGTTGCTTTTCACCTTCTTTTCTGCCAGAGTTGGGATTAAATGCTCAAGACAGAATTTCGTGTTCAGACTCAGATGTTGATTAATTCTTATCTATGTCACAGTCTCACAAGCTGTGAGTTCTGGCTAATAAAGTAAAAAATGGCCCCCATCTCTCTCTCTACAAGGCCTTTTAAGAACAAACTGTCCAATAATGAAATGACACCTCAATTATTTTTACTTTTAACCCAATAACCAACCACCCGTGGCCTGCAATGTGGATTTTTCTACCCAATTACAAAACACCACCCAGAGCCATGGAAAAGAAGGTGAAAAAGAAGGACTCAGCCTCTGCCCTAAAACCTCCATCTTGCTTTATATCTATTACTGTATCCTAAACCCTTAAACTCTAAGTTTTGCACCCTGTGATATCACACACTTCTATTCCAACTCCACACCCACAATGCCAGGGCTGTCACTCAATTTTGGGAGCCTTTTCCACGGCCTCAGGTCCAGTGCAGTGTTTGCTTGGAGGTCAGTGCCTGTGAGCACAGAAGGTCTGAGGTTCCCCAGGGGTCCAACCACAGGGAGCAGTGTCCTTACCAGAGGCACTGCAGTTTGTCTCTGTAGGAGGTGCCAGCTGCCTGCTGGAGGCCGCTCCTGGGGACCATGAGTGTGCTGTCCAAAGCTGCAGGCAGCTCTGCCAGGCTCCCCTGCTCCTCCAGGCTGCTGCTGCTCCTCCTCTGCAGGAACAGCACAGACTGAGATCACTTCCTCCCTCTTCCAACAGTTCCAACAGGATTTCTGTTGTTACACCACCTGGCCACCCTCCAGCCTTTCAGGGATGTGCCCCCCACCTCAGAGAAAAGCCCAGATCACATCCACCCCCACATCCCCCAGCCCAGGGGTGACCAAACCCACCCTGAACCTGGCTGCAAGCGCCTCTCCCACCCCAGGAGTCGCTCACTTCACCCACCACAGCAGATCCAGGCACGACCAGGGACCCTGAGGATCTCCCCTAAGTTCTTCCACGGCTCAGGTGGCAAAGACAAGTTGAGGCTTGGCAAATCCAGCGCCTTTGCTGGTGCTGGAGAAGTGATTTAGGCCCAGGTAGCTTGGCCAGAAGGAGAGGCTGCTTCCCTGAGCGTTCCCCTCTGATGCTGAGGAAAAAACCAGCAGGAATAAGTCAGTGGGGGCAAACTGGCAGAAGAAAACTGATGGCTTTCAATACCAAAGGGAAACTTCAGAGACCAAATCAATACTGAAGAACATTTTAGAAACAGCCCCAGGCTGCCAGGAGGGAGATGTCCTGAGCTGCCCTCACGGCAGCTACAAGAGCAGGTTTGCAGGCACAACCTTTCAGTTTGGTCTCCCTGCTGACCCATCAACACCCCGTACCCACAGAAAGGCCAGCACTGGAAGTTATATCACCTACAGGGTCTTGTGGAAACTGTCACGTGGGGACTGCCAGGACTCTGTTTGACCAAAGAACCTGAAACTATTCTTTTTTTTTTTTTTCCCTCCAGATCCTGGATTGAGCTGTCCTGGCTGTCAGGGTGAGCAGAGATTCACTTCCACCTTAGCACATTAACGTGGTGTTACTTCAAAAGCAAACGCCTTGCCAGTCCTTGGAACTGAAAGCACTAAGGAGAAAATCATTTTACATCAAACAAAGGAAATGTGGATGAAGCTTGTTCATGCACTAAAAAGAGGACAATCTGTGTCACATGTGAGGTGCAGAGACATCAGCACTTCTGAGGTCAATATTAGAATTGGGGTGATGTTTTTCCTCTGCTGGGACGTGCATCTCTCTCCCTGCCATAAAAAGACGAGGCTCAGCAGCCCCCTGTTGCTCTGTATGACAATCCCACACCGCCTGGGCAGGGATTGCTCCTACTCAGGCAGTTCCCAAGGAAGCCTTCCAGTCACCATGCAGTGGCTGCAGCACAGACCACATCTAAAAGCTGTCTTGCAAGGGAAGAACTCGCCAGGTCACTGCCCTCGGATGTCTGAATGATGTCTATGGAATCACCCACTTGTGAAAAGAAGCATTTTGGCATGAGTTGTTCTTAGTAAACCCTGATCTTTAGCCTCCTTTTTTTTTTTTTTTGGCGGGGGGGGGCACGAGGAAATGGATAGAGAAACCTTTCTAAGTGTGTGACATCTGGACTCGTATCTGGATTCCCAACAGGATCGTTTTAGAACATCAAACACAAAGAGACTGTCCTGTGGAGGGGACTGGCAATGACTTAATGGTTCCTTACCAAGGTTAGTGCGAATCGCCCCATGGAGCTGCAGATCAAGACCATCAACCAGGACCTTTTTTACAAACCTCATCCCACGGAGCTGCTGAGTCTTGGCTGCTTTAGAGACACTGACATACCGTGGAAAACGAGGTTAGGCATCCGCAGGGACGCGGACACCGCAGCACCGGCCCGGGCCCGGCTGGGTTCGGTTCGGCTCGACTCGGCTCAGCTCGGCTCACCTGGGTTCGGCTCGGCTTCGTTCGGCCCCGCTCGGCCCCCGGACCCCGCGCATGCGCAGGCCGCGCCCACATCCCCGTGCAGCCCCTGGATGCATTTCCTGAGGTGAATTGGGAAGAGCAGCGGCAGGAGGCGGAGGGAGGTGACTTTGCCTCTTTGCGGTGTGCCGTTCTGAGCTCCTCAGGGCAAGAGAGGCTCCTGGAGAGGGGCCAGCGGAGGGCGACAGAGATGATGATGATGATGATGGGACTGGCGCACCTCTCATGAGGAAAGGTTGAGGGGGCTGGGCCTGTTTGGTCTGGAGAAGACTGATCGGGGATACTGATCAGCCATATGTACACACATACAAATGTCTCAAAGGGATGTGCCAAGAGAATGGTGCCAGGCTCTTTCCAATGACAACACGAGGAGGAGTGGCCGTAAACTAAACCACAGAGTTCCACCTCAGCATGGGGAACAACTTCTTTGCACTGAGCGTGGCAAGGGCAACGGAACGGGCCGCCCAGGGAGAAGGGAGGTCACGGATTCTCCCTCTCTGGAGACATTCCAGACCCAGCCGGGCCGGGCGCTGTCCTGAGGGCGCTGCCGAGCCGCGGCCATCCCGTGGTGCCGTGCGCGCGCGCCCCCGTGCCCTCACGCACGCGCCCCGGCCCCGCGCAGGCGCGCGCCGCTCCCGCCCCGCCTCCCGCGCAGGCGCAGTGGCGGCGCAGGGCGCGCGCGGCGGGCGTTGTGCGGCGGCGGCGGCGCGGCCATGGCGGGGTCCGCGGGGTCCGCGGGCGGCTCGGCGCGGAAGCGCCTCATGAAGGAGGAGGACATGACCAAGGTGGAGTTCGAGACGAGCGAGGAGGTGGACGTGACGCCCACCTTCGACACCATGGGCCTGCGGGAGGACCTGCTGCGCGGCATCTACGCCTACGGTGGGCGGCGGGGACGGCGGGGGAAGGGACGCGGGGCGAGGGGCGCGGGGCCGGGGGGACGCGCTGAGGGCGAGGAGCGGCCCCTGGGCCGGGGCAGGGCCCGGATGTGGGGCCTGCCGCGCCTGCGCCGTGCGGCCGCCGCCGGGGCCCGGCCTGACCGTGTCCCGTGGTCCCGCAGGGTTCGAGAAGCCGTCGGCCATCCAGCAGCGAGCCATCAAGCAGATCATCAAGGGCAGGGACGTGATCGCCCAGTGAGTGCGGCCGGGGCGGGGTGGGGGATGTCACACTCCCTGCCTTGAGGCTGGAAGCGGGATCGGCCACCCGTGGGGCAGGGCTGGCGCCTGGCAGGGTGTGGGCGATGACCTGGAATTGGTGGGACACTGGGACAGGTTGGCCAGAGCAGCTGTGGATGTCCCATCCCTGAAAGTGCTCAAGGCCAGGCTGGATGATGCTCTGGGCAGCCTGGTCTAGTGGAAGGTGTCCCTTCTCATGGCAAAGGGGATGTTGTTTAATTCTCTTCCAGTCCAAACTATTCTGTGGCTTTATGATGTGACGAGCAAAACAGTGAAATTGCCTAACTTGTGATCCTAACAGTGGTTAATGCCAAAGTTTATTAGGTTTAGTCACTGTAAAAAGTATGTCTTAGAGACAAAAAATTACATATGTCCCACTGAAAAAAATCCTTTCTTGGTCACTAGTGCAGATTACTAGCCTTGCAAATTGCATTGGCTTATCTGTCATTTACTTGGAAAAAAGTATCTGTGTGGCAGATGGCAGAAGGTTAAAGGGCTGGTCTGATAAGGAGTGAACGTGCCAGATCTGGGGACCCTGGGGTGTTCTGTCCCTGCAGATCAGGCTGTGATCATGACAAGCCTTTGGTGGCCCTGCTGAGTCCTGTGCAGAGGGGGGTGGGAGAGGGCAGAGGGGTGGGATGTGCTGAAGTTGCCTGTGCTATTTGTCCAGCCATGCAGAGTGTTCAGCCACCTCTGTTTCTCAGGTCACAGTCGGGAACAGGGAAGACAGCAACATTCTCAATATCTGTTCTACAATGCCTGGACATACAGGTAATCTCACAGCAGCACCTGCTAAAAGTGATTTTTGCTAAAGCACTGGCCTTCATCATAAAATGGTGTTCTTTGAGTGAATAAATGAAGCTTTACATTGAAGTCTTTTAATTATGGGCAGTGAACCTGAGACAGAATTCTGACTGAGGACTTCACCAGACTCTGTAGCAATTTAACTGTTAAAGCCAGTCTGGCAGAGTGAGTTCAGATGATGTCTTGTGATCATGAAGTTCTCTTTGACAGCTGACCTCTGTCACCTGTTAGGGTGAAGTTAATCTCTGAGCAAGCAGAATTGTCTTCAGACAGTCCTTACAGCATCCTCAGCCTGTCTGAACAACTGGCACACATTGCACAATCAGACTTGGATTTTTGACTGACGGCTGTTTGCTTTTGTTCTGCTCGTCGTGTCCATCCCATAGTTCTGGGATATAACTTGGATGTGTAGCTGCAATTGAAGGAAAGGGTGTTTTCAGTGGGCTGGGATTGTTACTCATCTGTCACTGCCTGGGGACATAAAGGTTACATGTTCTAAGGGGAAAGGGCAGCTTTTGCTTTATTTCTGTGAGGTGCTCATGATCCTTTTAGAGGCGACACTTCCAAACTTTGTCCTGCAGTCCTTGAGCAGTGCCAGGTGTTTGTGTGACCCAAACACACAGAACCGAAGGGCTGGAAATTCGCTCTATTCTGCAAGAAGTGTACCCACTTGTTTGGTTTTTTTCCCTTCAGCACAAGATTCAGTGGTAAATCTCTCAGCTGTGACCTTTCACAGGCACAGATCAGTGAGATGTTGCATGCCTGGCTGTCGGGCTGTGATTCACTCCCGTGGGGTTCCCTGTTTCACCAGGTCCGTGAGACCCAAGCCTTGATCCTGGCGCCGACTCGGGAGCTGGCTGTGCAGATTCAGAAGGTAGGAGCCTTTCCCTCCCCAGGGCCTGGTGTTCCTCTGGCACAGCTCAGAGCACAGCTTTTTCCACTTTTTCTTTCTGTTCCTGAGAGAAATAACAAAGGATCATCTGATCCAGGGCCCTTTGCTCCTCGGCATTGTGTTCATTACTTTGGCACTCTGAGGTTTTGCACAGCCCTGACTGAATTTTTAAGGCCAGCACCTCTAAAGCAGTTGTGATCCCTGGGGAACTGAGTTCCCAGTGTTTTAAGGCCTGCTGTTGGGGAAGTTTGGGTAACAGACATTAAAATTCCCTCTAACTCCTTGTGCTGCCGTCTCTGGAAATCCCCCAGGCGTGCATCTCGTCAGGAGTGCAGCCTGAGGAGAGCCCCTGGGGTCACCGACAAGTTTCTCTGTGCCCACACAGGGGCTCCTGGCGCTGGGGGACTACATGAACGTGCAGTGCCACGCCTGCATCGGCGGCACCAACGTGGGCGAGGACATCCGCAAACTGGATTACGGGCAGCACGTGGTGGCCGGCACCCCGGGCAGGGTGTTTGGTGAGGAAATTTACTGTAACACCGTTAATGTAACAGCAGGGTGACACTGCAACTAGGTAACCACTTACTGCTGTTGGCCTGGAAAGGCTGCAGGGAAACTGGTGCTGGTGGTGTTTTCATTTTCTCTGTGTTTTGCTTTTCACTGTTGAGGTGACTCTGTATGTGGTGGCTTTGGAGAAAGGAGAAGAAGGTGTTACAGTCCCTGAATCTTGAAGCCAGGCCCACATGAATGCCAGAATTTGGCCCACATTTTCTGTGTCCTGGCAGTTGCTGCATCTTTGTTAGATCAGGTGCACTTGCAGCTGGTACCTCCCAGTTTCACTGCACAAAGAGTTTAACATTTACTGTTTAACATTTACTGTGGCAGTCACCACAGGGGTAGTGTTGGCCTTCAGGCTCACAGCTTGTAGGTCTGACAAGCTTTTGTCACTGGGAGAACATGAGCTGGTCCCAACAAGTGAAAAAACACAAACAAAACCCCCAAAAATTAGCAGCTGCTGGACTGGACTGGTTCTCAAACAGGATTTGTGGATTCTGTTGACAAAGAGTTCCCCTGGCATTTTGTATTTCTCCCATCTGTCCCTCCTCCCCCAGCATGCCCTGGCAGGGGTGGGAGCAGTCTGGGCTCAGCTGTTTCCAGAGCATTCCCATCTCACAGAGTGGAATTTTGCAGACATGATTCGTCGCAGAAGTCTGAGAACTCGTGCCATCAAAATGCTGGTTTTGGACGAAGCAGACGAAATGCTCAATAAAGGTAAAACCTTTGTCTCCCTCTCACTGGCTTTCTCCTTGCTTCTTTGAGGTTTTTAGGGTGTCCCAGCTAGCAGGCCCACTTCCTGAAAGTTGGTTTTTAAGAAGTTAGACTATTACAGTTAGTTATAGGCTGTAATAGGTTAAGCTACACAAAATGCCTTGTCTGATGTTACTGATTCACACAACAACGTTCATCCCATACCACAGACCCAGAGCAGAATTCCAGCTCAGACTGTGAGAGAGGAGGATGTTTGGGAGAAGGATGTGCTAACTGTGCTGTGTGGCTTGATTTGCACTGCAGGCTTCAAGGAGCAGATTTATGATGTGTACAGGTACCTGCCTCCAGCCACACAGGTGGTGCTGATCAGTGCCACTCTGCCACATGAAATCCTGGAAATGACCAACAAATTCATGACAGACCCCATCCGCATCCTGGTGAAACGGTGAGTGGGTTTCCCTGGAGAGAACAGGACTCTGAGATGCTCCAGCCCTGGGCAGCTCACAGTGTTAACTGATTTAAATGTACAGAGAGTCTCTCATGTTCCTTCTCACCATCCCTGAGTGTCTGCAGATGTGCTCATGTCCTGTTTTCCAGCAGGGGCTGACTTATCTCCCTGACTTTATCCTTGTCCAGTTCTCTGTGCTGCTGCTCAGCCTGGCTGTCCCCTCATTCTCCCCATGGAAATCTGTCCTTCACACTTATCCAATTCCTGGGCTCCCCAGAGGAGTTTTTAGGCTTCTTGTTACAATTTCCTATGACACAGCAGGCAAAAAAGCGCTTTAGCTGACTGATCCTCAGTGGTGTTGGAGTTTACCCCTGGTGGTGTC
This sequence comes from Cyanoderma ruficeps, assembly GCA_008694505.1. Lineage (NCBI taxonomy): Eukaryota > Metazoa > Chordata > Aves > Passeriformes > Timaliidae > Cyanoderma > Cyanoderma ruficeps. The sequence goes on from VZDJ01000052.1 coordinate 9,066,366, forward strand.
ACAGGTCCTTGTGCACCGGGACTGGGGAGGAGTCTCCCTCTTGCCTGAGCCCTTACACTGCCCCATTTGAGCTTCTTGAGACTTTCTTCAGGCTCTCTTGTCAGGAAGCTGGAATGTTAAAATGAGAACAGAAATATTCCCCTTTGGAGCTGTGTGGCTGGAGCAGAGCAGTTCCTGTCCCTGCTGAACGTGACATGTTCAGGGCCCTTCTTAAAGCTGACTTTTCCCAGGACATTCTAGAACAAGCTGGACTCCATCTGGAGCCAGCAACCCACAGCACAGGGGCAGAGGGGTGGGCTCTGGGGAGGCACCCCAGCCCTTCTAACTGCTCCTCACCTGCCTGTGGTGTTCTCCCTACAGTGATGAGTTGACCCTGGAGGGGATCAAGCAGTTTTTCGTGGCTGTGGAGAGGGAAGAGTGGAAGTTTGACACCTTGTGTGATCTCTACGACACGCTGACCATCACCCAGGCTGTCATCTTCTGTAACACCAAGAGAAAGGTACAGGGGCCAGCAGGGGGGCGTGGTGCTTCCCGAGGGTGACTCCAACAGTGCTGGGTTAGTTCAGAGGTCTGGCTGCTCCCCCATTTGGAAATAGTTCAGTAGGACCATGGGTTAAACCTTTGGGATGTGCCCAACTTAACCTGACACAGCTGACAGAAATTGCCTTTTCAGAGAAGTAGTTAAGAATGTGCTCAGTCTAATTGCTTATAATTTCTGGAGCAAAACCACACTTCCTGAATCAATGGTCTAAATCCATCTCCTTTCAGGGCTGGTGGAGCCCTGTATCCTACAGCTGATGCTTTGTAAGGATTATTTCCTTCCCTTTGTCTCAGTGCTTGTGGAAGTCTCTCAGTCCATAGCAGCCCATCTCAGCACACGTCCTGGAGCACAGCTGCTGTGTCTGGCTGTCTGAGCCAAGAGCTCACCAAGCTCTGTTCACAGGTGGACTGGCTCACAGAGAAGATGAGGGAAGCCAACTTCACAGTGTCATCCATGCATGGGGACATGCCCCAGAAGGAGAGAGAGTCCATCATGAAAGAGTTCAGATCTGGCGCCAGGTGAGTGCCCCAAATGCTTCCATCAGTGCTGCCTCAGGGCGGGGAAACCTGGAGTACCTCCCTCTCAAGGCTTTGTTCAGCCCAGGTTAAGGAGAACTCTGATTTCCGTCTATCTCCTGTGGTGTTGAAGGGCTGGGAAATTGCCACATTCCAAGGAGGGATGCTCCTACCTCTGGGTGTAGAATTAGTGTGTTCTGTTTTGCTGAAGACGTTGGGAGTTGCTGCATTTAAAATACATCAGGGAAAAAATGTTTGTGCTCCATCCTGGGTATTTTGAACACTTGGGAGCATTATTCCTTCTGAAAGATCCAAGCTGCTTCGGTCCTGTCTTGGCTGAAGTTTGGTGACAGTGCAGGAGACAGTTCCCCCACAGCAGAAGTGTGGGTGGTGCTGGTGTGCTGTGGGGGCAGGAATGGCAGGGGAGCCGTGCTGGAGCCTGGGCATTCCCGGGGAAGCCCTGACCGTGCCCTTGTCTTCGCAGCCGAGTTCTCATTTCCACGGACGTTTGGGCCCGGGGCCTGGACGTGCCTCAGGTGTCGCTGATCATCAACTACGACCTGCCCAACAACAGAGAGCTCTACATCCACAGGTAGGCTGGGGCTTCCCCTGGGGCTGGGGCAGCTCCTCCTTCCCACAGCAGCTCCATCCCCTGTTCCCTCTCCCGGGCAGGATCGGCCGCTCGGGCAGGTACGGCCGCAAAGGCGTCGCCATCAACTTCGTGAAGAACGACGACATCCGCATCCTGCGGGACATCGAGCAGTACTACTCCACCCAGATCGACGAGATGCCCATGAACGGTGAGTGCTGCTCCCCCTCCTGGGAGAGCCGGGCAGGGCTGGGCCGCCCCACACCCACCTCACCCCTCTCACTCTTTCCATTTCTCCCCTTGCAGTCGCTGATCTCATCTGAGGCTCCGTGGTTAGCAGGAAGTGGTATCTTTTGGTACCCTCCACAGTTCTGGTTTGGACCCACATTCTTTTATCATATTTTTGGTCATATGTTCTTGAGTTGAGCTGCACTCGGGAACTTGTGTAAATATTGTCTCTACTCCTACCCATGTTTTTTCAATAAAAAAGGAAGTTTGACCATAACCTGTCCTAAATTAATTTAACCCAGCATAGTAACAGGCTGGGAGTTTTGAGATACTGCCATACTTGGCTAGCATAATGAAAGAAAACATTGGACACACCCTATATCTGGGTTCATAAGATACAGGGCTTCCTGTTCTCTGCCCTTTTGTTACTGTTGTGCCACACCACCTGATGTACTTTTAGTTTTCTTAACGTAACCTTTAAGGATCAGACATGGACAGGAAAAATCTGTGGCCTGGCCCTAGCATGCGTAGGAAAATTGACTTATGAGATAGCCAGGCAGTTCCTGCTGGTTACATCGTTCTAGAGCCAGAAATCACCACACTTACTGCTCCAGATGAGGATTTCCCATCCCAAGGAACTGGGCACACACTTTCTGAACTGCAGGTATCCTGTCCTGTCACCTTCTCCACCTCTTTGTGCTGCTGTTCCTCGTTACATCTGCCCAGTCACCTCTGCTCCTGTGTCTTGGCATGATGCTGTACCTTGGCAGCTCCAGGATCTTCCATGTAGCTTTCCTGCCTCGCTCTGCCGTGTCCCTTTGTGAGGCAGGAGTTGGCCCGAGGTCAGTTACCATCTTCTGCTCCGTGCTTTCCCTCCAGGCACTGGGCAGGGAGGCTCAGCTCATCCAGTGGCAGCCTTAGCACCAGCAGCTGGACATGGCCCAGAGCTGCAGTCACTGGTCCAGCCCACCCCTGCAATCCCCACTGCTGCCCTCCCTCAGCAGCTGAGACACAAGGGTGCCCTTAACTGGCCCTTGTGTCCACAGAGGGAGTCACACACACAAATGGACCCCACACCCTCCAGATCAGCCTAAGCTCATCCCTGCATTTGCCTCGTGCAAAAATAGCCCACAGCACTGCCCCAACAGCTGGATCCCTGGCCCTACCTGCTGGCTAAATCCAGCTCACTCTTCAAGGGACACAACCTCACTCCAGGCATGCAGCCCCTGTCCCCGCAGGTCCCATCCCAGTCCTGGAACTTTCACCTCTGTGCCCACAGGATGGAGTCCCCTCTCCCAGGCAAGGGTGAGATGGGGTTAACAGCCAACAAGGACACTGAACCACAACCTGCTGCCCCTGACCACCCCTTTGATCCCCTAAAACATCAGTTTCCCACACGTGGTTAAAAGTCATCTTGACCCCTCCCTTTCCCTGTGATCCCTCCCACAAGCCCGAGGGAATTTTGCATTCATGCTGCAACTTCCTGGCACAGTGCTCAGGAACTCTCCCCCCACAGACCCTGAAGAAGAGTCCAGACAAAGCCTTGCAACTCCTCGTCCACCTGCTGGAAGAGTTCTGCTTTTGCCACCTCTGCAGGACACAAATCTGACCTGCACCTTCCTGGAGACCACGAGCAGAAAGGGCAGGCGTGGCCCTGTGTGACATTTCATTAGTAAGAGATTAATGACCAAAGCATTGGCTTGTTTGAATAACAGTATTTAATCTGTACAGGTTTGAGATACCATAAAATGCGACATTCCTACCTCATCTTTAGCATCATTCCCCTGGAGCTGAGCCCTCACCTGCAGAGGGCAGGAAACCACCACTCCCCAGCAGCTCTTTGCCGTGCAAAAGTCACAGTGCAATTGCTTTAGTCCTAGACAGATGATTTCCCTCACTCAGAGAGGGGAGATGTTAAAGCTCAGATGTCGATGAGTTGTTACCATTTAGGAATGCGAGAACCCAGCTATTGCACGCAGCCATTTCCAGCTGAAAGTACAGCAGGTAATAATTCAGCTGCCTTGACGCTTCCACACAGCTGATACCGAGTTAGCCGAGAATGAAAGTAAAGCCAGTAACAAGATTTCAGAGTGATACAATTGCTGGAGGGCGGAATCTGACAAGCAACTCCACGAGTCAAAGCGTGCTTAAGGACAGCAGGAGGTTTTCCTATCCAGGGAGGGGGCATGAGCTGGACAGAGGTCACCTTCCAGAGACAAGCATGAGAGGAACATCGGCTTCAATAGAAAGCTATGAAGTACAATAGAACAAATCTGTTCATATAATTGTCAGGATAAGTATTTGACATAGTTTATGTAGTAGAATACAATACTTGAACATCTTTTAAAAATAAGCACGGATTTCATTTCATATATACACAACTGATTTTAATCATGTACTGAAAATAAATTACAGGAAATAACTTTAAAATGCAACAGAAGACAAGAGTTTCACAACAAACATTCCCACTGATTTTCCCAAGGGGGGTGAGAGATTGCAGTGCTCAAGGCAGGTAAATATCACAAATATATCAAAAAACTTCAAATTGTTGATGCATTCACACATTTACATGAGCCACAAACATTCCTTTACAGGAACTGCACTTAGCTACCACGGAACCAGGTTTTGCCATAAACTACAAAACTTTGATACAAAATCGTATTTATATATTTATATTTCATATACATGCCCTATCTGTGATTTCTTAAAAAATAAAAACTAAACACACTGTACAGACAATCCTAACTCATTGCTTGGTAGCTGTAGGCAACATTTTTTGGATGGAATTTCTCCCCCAGTAGAATTAATGGCAATATTATATACATGAAGGCTAAACTGCAGAAAAAGACAGCTCAGTTCCGATATGCACCTCCCTCGGGGCCGGGCACCCTCCGTGCTGAGCCGCCGCCTGCCTGACACCCGGTTGTGTGGAGGAACCAGCACATGCATCTGTGGAACGCTGGGAAAGGCAAGAAAAGCAAGAGACGCGTCGTGATGGAGGGGCTGCTCCCACCAACGCTCGCTGCCGCCGGCGGTGCCGGGCCGGGGACACGGGGCCGCTCGACACTTCCCTGAAGTCAGCTCCTGCAGGGGACAGGCTGCCCCTGCGAGCCGGGGCCTGCACGGGCTCCCAGCGCTGGGGAAACTCCCCTCCCTCCCCAAACACGGGCACCAGGACTGTAAAACTGAGCCCGTCCCTCCCACCCCGGCGGGCTCCGTGGCACCGGGCTGTCTGTCTGAGAAGCTGAGCACTGACACCCTTCACTCTTCCCCGGTGATGGCAGCAATCTGTGAAGCCAATCACACTAAACTACTTCTACAGTTGATTGTAAACTTTGGTTTATTTTTATTTATTTTTTTTTTTTTATTATTGAGTTCTCATGGTACAGCAAGCATGTCTAGGATGAGAGGGCAGAGTTGAAGAGGAGACGAACTGTCAGTCTGTCTTTAGTCTGGCATGGTGAGCCACCTGCTCGGTCAGGCCTGCTTTGATAGAGTTTTTTACAGACTGCCTCATATGATCCTCCATCAAATTATCACTCATGGGCTTCAACACCTGTGGAATGAGAAATGTGCAAAAGAAACAAGAAAATGAGGTAACCAAGGAAAATAAGACATAAAATCATATAAAGAGATGAGACTTGAAATCATGAAAAAACTTAGAATGATGAAGTCTGACACAATGTGGCATGAACTGAAAGAGAAATGAATTTTGCTGCTAGAGTAATGAGGTTAAAGCAGTCACATGCTATGGACACAAGCGATACCCCTCCTACACAGCAGTAATTTCACTGAATTCAAACCACTTTACAGTTCCTAGAAGATGGATGTGCAATTCCATACCCCATATGCAGCATCAGTCTGGTATGGTTACAGCATTTATGCAGACCGGCCCAGACGGTCCAGCTTATTGTCCTATATGTGTAAGTGTGAACACTTCAGATACAGAAAGAAAGTTAAAAATACTGGCTAGTTTTTCTTCTTGTTATTGTTGGATGAGAGTCGCTGCCGCGGCACTGATGTGAGAGCACGACGAACCGTTCGGCGTCTAAGGACTTCAAAGAGTTTGGAAAACACCTAAAACACGAATTCAGCTGTTAGGAAACACGGCTCTCACAACACAGCAGAAACTCAATCAAGATCAGAACAAAAAAAAACCCTGATTGCCAGTAACTTCTCACCTTCCTGGGATTCCTCTGAAGCAAGGAGGGAAAAGAAAGGCAGAGATTCAGGAAAATCAACAGCAAGAACGAGGATTTAATCAGAGTGACTCAGACAGGACCTGCAGTGCTTTGCGTATTACTGGTGATGTGCAGCTCTGGCAGCAACACTGCTGAGGTCTTTTGGAGACCACCTTCCTCCAGCCCACAAGTGGCAGCATAGGCCAAGTTCTCCCCCTTCCAGGAAAGGCAGCAGCCCAACCAAGCCTTGTGTGCTTGGGGTCTCCTGAAGCAGCAGCTGCAGCAGTACTGGAGAGCCTCAATTTTAATCACTAATTACCAATTTATTTACTGATGCTCATTTCCCTATTCTTAAAAATCCACTTTTGCTGCTCCAGTGTAACTCAAAACCTGACTGGGACCCTCAGCAGGTTGCTCAGACAGGCCTAGAGTGTAGCAGTGCCTAGGACAGGGGAATTTTCCAGCTGTGGAAGCAAGCATCTGTGCAGAAGGCTCCAGGTAGTTAACTGCTCACACCTCACAGGACACACTTTAGTGTCACCCCAGATAAACTCAGTGCACCCTTTATTTCCAGTAACAACAGCAAGAAAGTGTTGCCCTTCTGCTGACCCTGGACAGAGCTAGTCAGAATGCTCCAAAAACTACTGGTCAGGAATTCTCCACGCTGGCCTTACTGGCACAGCTGTGTCAACAGTTCAGGCAGCAAAATCTCTATGCAGAAAGTTTTCTCCTCCAGCTCTGTTGTCCTTGCACTCACATCTTTTCTTTCAGGAATTTGTTGAACATTCCTTGCAAACAGCAGTTGCAGCCACTGAAGCTGTCACAGACAGCATGAGTCTCCCTGATGGAAGAAACCTGCTGTGCACCCTGTGGTAGCAGCTGCTGAAAGCCATCACCCAGCCAGCTCTCTTCAAGGACTAATCAATTCCTTGCTCTGAATAAGGAAAGAGTTTTGAAGAGTCCCTCCACTCTCTACCATCAAAGCACTTACTAAGTAACCTTCTGCACCTTCAGCAGCACTTCTTGGATAACATCCTAAGCTTATTCAACACTCCTTGTGTGCAGCATCTGTTCCTGAAGAGAGCAGTCACACTAGTGAGCAGATTCTCCCTTTGGCAGCACTACCATTCTCTATTAGGTCTAGACCAGCTTTTCCCTCTCAGCACTGAGCAGAAACCGTTTGATGTGTCTGCTCAAGACAGCAAGATTTTGCAATAAAAACAGATACCAACCTGTTCCCATATAGCTTCGGCGATCTGATCAATGGCTGTTCCAACTTCTCTGAATTCCCCAGAGTACTTAACGTATGCCCAAGTACAAAACGATATAAGAGCCATCCCCAGCACAAGATTACACAGGGCAGCTATGGAGTTCATGCCGAGGAACCCAGTCACTCCTGAGATTATGTACATGGCAAACATGACTGCAAATAGAGTGGCAGGGGTACGAGCAGCATAAAAGATGTTTTTGCCATCGTTGTGCTTCACAAAGTTTGCATAGATCTCGTCGATTTCCACCTCCAGTTGCTCCTGGTAGCGCCGGCAGAACTCCTCCCCTCCCATCTTCTTGACGGAGCGGAACTGCCGGATGGCGCTCTCGCGGAAATCCTGGTGCTTCTGCTCCAGGTCCGACGGGGCAATGTAAGGCTTGTCTCCCCCACACACCTGTGGGAGGAACACAGAGCACGTCACACCCTGAGCTGCTGCCCTCAGAGCCCCTCGCTGCCCTCCTCCCCCTGCAGCTCCCCCGGCCCCAACAGTGAAACAGCCAATGCTGGAGCCCTGGGCACTGGGAATTCCAGACTGTCTGTGCTCACAGGCACTGGCCCCCAAGCAAACACTGCATTGGACCTGAGGCCGTGGAAAAGGCTCCCAAAATTGAGTGACAGCCCTGGGATTGTGGGTGTGGAGTTGGAATAGAAGTGTGTGATATCACAGGGTGCAAAACTGAGAGTTTCAGGGTTTAGAATATAGTAATAGATATAAAGCAAGATGGAGGTTTTAGGGCAGAGGCTGAGTCCTTTTTCACCTTCTCCATGGGTCTGGGTGGTGTTTTGTAATTGGGTAGAAAAATCCACATTCTGGGCCACAGGTGGTTGGTTATTGGGTTAAAAGTAAAAATAATTGAGGTGTCATTTCATAATTGGAGAATTTGTGCTTAAAAGGCCTTGTAGAGAGATAGAGACAGAGCCATTTTCCACTTTGTTAGCTAGAACTCACAGCTTGTGAGACTGCACTATGGGTAAGAATTAATAAACATCTGAGTCCAAACACAAAATCTATCTCTCAACCATTTAATCCCAACCCTGAGAGGAAAAAAGGATAAAAAAGCCACAAGTCAAAGGTATTTTGGACCATGGCAGGGCAGGAGCCTCACCTGTCCAACCACACAGGGCCAGAGCACAGGACTGAACTCCTACTTCCACTGCCTCTTCAGGCAAGCCCAGGCCAGGACAACAGCCAAGTGCACATCCCTGCTTTCTCCCAGAATGAAGCCCTCCACATCCACCAAAACTCCCTGGAAAACGCCTCCCAGTCTCATCCTTCAGAAGAGTTTTTTCACATCACCCAGACCACGTTAAACACCAGGAGCTACTGAGGGATCAAGAGGCCCCCACACAAATAACCGCCACTGTTTTCTTACACTCTGTGACACTGCACCTGTTGTTCCTTACATTTCAGGTCATTGGGGGACAGTATTTTGGTTATGCACGCTCAGCAAAGGAGGGCTTTGGTTCATGACAACTCAGAAGCTGCAGCAAGAACTACCTTTACATAATCGAGTTTTAAATCCAAAGAGTTCCCACTTTTGTTCTTAAAAATAGAAGTTTCAGAGGTGTGTCAGATCAAGAACATCATATGAGACATCTGGATAAAAAACTATTCCATAATTTGTGCCTATCTCTACAGTGATATAAAAATATACAGTACTGGGGAACATTACTATGGAAACAAAGTCTGTTTAAAAGAACATCTGTTTCTGTTTATTCCCTGCTCCAAGTTAGAAACCTTACAGCTACAGTATCTCAACAACCATTGAAGATTTAAGTTTGGAAGGCAGACTTAGCACTTATTATAAACAACACATTTACTATTTGAAGGCATTTTCCAAAATAGAAATAGAGGAGTTCCCTTAAACCAGCAGAACATTCTCCAAACAGCCTGCTAACAAATGGAACTGGCTTGTCTGCCACTAGCTCTTACATTAACTTCAAAACAGAAAGCTACTTCAACAATTAAGACCACAATTAGCCTAACTGACGGGGAGCTATGTTTGTAGCATGTTCCCACACCTACTGGTCTTTCTGGTTGCACAGTTTCACAGTAAGCACAGTCCTGTTGAGCTTTATGAGAGATGTAATGGTTTTCAGAACTTCCTTGCATACCACTACCTTGAAGTATGAAATCCACCCAGCATTCAGCTCAGAGTCACATTAGATCACTATCCTCAAGAGAAGGAGCAAGTGGGAAATTACATACACGGGTTTTTCAAAGTTATTCTTGTGTTCCAAGGGGTCTCTGAATTTCTGAATCACTTCAATCCTTGCATTTCACAGCTGAGGAACGGCCACAGTTCAGAAGCAGAACTACAATTCCACCACTGTGCAGCCCTGAGCCAACAAATGTCTGCCCACCTGCTTGTGCACTTCATGTCACAGGATTTTGAGCTGTACAGGGTGGGAATCCTGCAAATACACTCATTTTTATACCTCCCCAGCAGCAGAGCAGGGTGCAGAAAACACACAAGTGCTGGCCTGGAGTTACTTTTCCCCACTGAAATGCTCACACACACAGGACAGCAGGGAAGCTGAAGGGCTGCACTTGCATGCAGGTGTTTAGGAAAGGTTGTGCCATCATACCTGCTCCATGCCTTTGCTGTACATGTCTTTAGCTCCTGCCACAGCAGCAAGATTGTTCGCCTCAGCTGTTGCCTAGAAAACATGGAGCAGACAGACTGTGTCATGGACAGCATTCCCAGGTTTTCCACAGCATCACTCCCCAAAACCTTCAGAGCTCCTGATGGCCAGGAAAAGGCCACACAAAAATAGGTGCAGTTGAACAGTACACATTAAAGCATATTGCTGCCTTTCTTCAGCTTTCTAACACAGCTGCAAACAAACCTCAGCTTGCTTGTACAGGCTTTTCATCATCTTCTCAATGCTCTACTGTTAATAAGCACATAAGGGTCACTAAATGTTATATTTTAATCCTGGCACTGGATTACTTCCACTACCTGAGAGGAAAGAAGGAAGGTGGGATTATTTCTGCTTTATAGACAGGTGTCAATCTTAATTGTCAAGTTTGTTAAGAAATTAAGATTTATTTTCTACCTGTGTCATGTCAGGGACAATTACTGCAGTTACAAGCTGCAAGATGTCATTTTCTAGATCTCCCAGTCAAACAGCAAGTTACAGAAAATTCATGCTTAGACAGTGAAGCAGCTGAAAAACGTGACCAACCAGACAGACTCCTGCTCCATTTGGTTGATGAAACTGAGGGAAAAGTACCCAACCATCACAGTTCAGGTGGCTTTCAAAGCACACAGATCCTTCAAGAACTGCAGCTGTGTGGGGGAGCTTCAGGCCCACAGCAGTCGTGATTCTTCAGCTGCAAAGAACTTATAAAGTACACATCATCTCATCAGATTTGAAAGAAAATAAAATACCTGCAGCATAGATTTCGGATGAGGTAGCTCCTCTCCTTGATAGATTTTAATGTAAGCCTAAATGGGAATTAAAAACAAAATGTTTATTTCTCTAAACATTTATGTTTAAGGAGAATAAGAAATGAGGGGTGATACAAAGAGCTCGGATTATTTCTTTGTAATAGTGTTAAACACTAAATTATGTAATTTTCTTTACAGAAGTCTATTTTTTTCACTTTCTCTTTCCTATGCCTGAGACTGGGTCCCAGAAGAGCAGCAGTGCACCCTGAGGAGACACCAGCACTGTCCCAACAAGTGACAGGTTTGACAGCAGGGTTCTGCTCCCTCAAACACATAAGGTCTTTGCTAAACAGGGAATCTTCACCCATAACAAGATGGAGAAGACTATCCCAGCCTTTCTGGCAAGAGGGCTGCCCAAACTAACCCAGTGCTGGGAGAACCAACGCTTACATCTCCCCACACGCCTCGATCGACTGAAGTGTAGGAGGGAAAAAACAGACCAAGGCACTCAATGCAGACAAAACCCTTGCAGCAGCTAAGCAGGCAGCCTGTCCCACTGTGCCCCACCCCAGGTATCCTCAGGTGTCCTTTCTCTCCCCAGGGCTCCAGGGGGCTGGAGGAGAAGTCACATTTCATTTCCTGTCCAGCCCATGGCGCAGCTCCTGGGGCTCTGCAGGCAGCAGCAGCCACGGCAGGGCTCTGGCCAAGCTGTGCAGGTCACACCAGCAAGGCCACTCAGCCCCTTCAGGGGGTCTCTCTTCACCCCCTTCACACCCTGCTGCCTTCCCGAGGGCTTTTTGCTCCCAGGGAGGAGAGAACAAGGTTATCAGGGTCCCCATGTACTCAATGCTCGAGGTTGTGGAACAACCTACAAAAACATATAGAGTTATACAGGACTCTGTTCCCTTGACACCCTCCTTGCTTCTGCAGCTATTTCCTCCCCGTAAAAGCCCTCCAGTTCCCAGCCCAGGCCTCACAATCTCAGCTCCAGGTGCACAGGCCCAAGGGAGCAGCCCTCTTTAGTTACATAAGCATGGCATTTCTGCAGCAGCCCACAGCACTGCTCCCCGCCTGCACACAGGATGGCAATCAGCTTGCCAGCACAGGTTTTACACTCGGGTTTTTAGGATTAAGCCCTTTCTAAACTGCTGCTGAACATGCACTCCCTGCATTGTACCTGAGTGGGCTCTACTGGAGAAAAACTGGAGCAAAAAGCAGCGTGCAACCACGCAAACAGAGAGACTGAACCTGAGCTCCTGTGCTGGTTTTACCCCAGTCAGAACAGCCATCACTTCTGCATCCCAAGCCTTGTCTTTCCTTTAAAAAAGTTACTTAGTTTTACAAGTGAAGTTGAAGGAGCTCTGGGCTCCAATTCCTTCATTGCAGAGTTTGTTTCTTAACATCAGCCTAACTTTTCTACCCCACAAGCAGCAATGCAAAATTCCTGTCCTTAGGAGACAGTGGCATCGTTCTCACCAAGCCAACTGTCTAAGTCATTCCAATTAAAAAAAAAAAAAAAAGGCTACACACACCAGACCAATCCCAATCCCCGGTGATGTAGAGATTATGTTATCAGATTTCTGCTGGTGTCACCATGATACCAAAAAAGCTCAAGACTAACAGCTGTGAGTATCATACATTAATATTTCAGAGCAGAGTGGTGCTACACACATGCAAGTGTTTAGAAAGCACCTTCCTTGCACGTTAAAAATCCAGAAATGAAATTTTCCTTCCATACCCAGCAGTTTAAGAGCTGTTTTTCTATCTGTAAAAACTACATTAGACCTACTTTAATATAACCAAAACAAATTTTAAAAAAACCCCCACAACGGGGATTTAAAAGTAGTAAAAAAATATCTAATAAAGCTTGAGTTATTTCAGCCTATTCACAGAGAGAAAAATAAAAGCCAGCAACCCACAAATTCTGCCAACAGTAGCTTGCACAGAGCTGTACTGTTAGCAAGTAGTGTGCCAGTTCTGGAAAGTCAGAGTAATGAAATGAAAATAAAAGTGAGCTGATCAGCGAGTGTCAGCCTAGATATCTTATCTTCTCTGGGAACAACATGGCCTAAAATTAGAATACTGTCTTTTAAGCTATTAGCAGAAATAATTAGTATGAGTTTGCTTACCTTGAAGTATTCTACAAGATCTCTACAGGTCACCTTGGATCCACTAATCTCTTTTTCTACCAAGTTTTCAGGGGCAAGCAGTAACGGTACCAAATTCCGCAGCTCATTCTTAAAATCCTCATCTATATCTAGTAAAATTCAATCAATTCCAGGAAAAAAGGGGTTAGTTTGCAATCCTGTAACTCCTGAAGGAACACTGACAGCCCACAATCCTTCTAAATCCACAGGGCCACCACTCTGAACTGCATTTTTAAGGTATTTAAAGGCTTATACACATAATATAGGTTTAGTAAGTTCTACCTACTCGTAATCTACCCATCTTAACTTCACACTGGGAGAACAAGGGTCCACTGTCCTTCCAGTATTTGGAAGTTCTTAGAGAAAAGCCTTTCCAGAAAGTAAAGTCTTTAATCTTGGGAATTCTGCCTTCTGGAGCCCTTAGTTATCTTTGGAATCTCTATTTAATGACCTTTAAGCATGTCTCAAGTTATCAGATTACAACGAACAGCTAGACAAAGATTTCCATTCCCTCTGCCTGCTTAATTCCTCTACTTTTAAACCACCAGAAAGAGCACACAATGCACATTTCTAAACTCTGCAGTTTCACCTTTTAACCTTGTATTTTCCAGTCAGGCATTTCAATAGCTAACCATTACAGTGCTTAACTTCCATCACATAAGAAAACACACTCAGTGATCTGAATCAAGAAACACAAAATGAAAAGCTTCCTACCATTCAATCTCCCATCAAAATTTGGATTTGTTGCAACTTTAAGACCAGGGTGGGGCAACAGGAAACACCCAAGATTACTGAAACAGGAGTGAATATGCTTCCTTACATTCTGTAGCTCTTCATGTTGGTTTTGCTTTACCTGAAGGAGAAAAAAAAGGCAGTAAGAAGCGCTAGCAGTTTTACAGCACTGCAGTCAAGAGTAACCATCATCTTAAAAGCATTAAGAGCACAGAAGTGTGTTTAAGCTTTTATTCCTGAACCTAATAATGTCAACTTTTCCTATAAGTAGAAACCCCACAAATGTATTTTATTAGCACAAGGAGCCAGCTCATGATGCATCACTTGACAGGAGGTGTCACTTAGAAGTCCAGAACAGGATTACTGAGGATAACTCACCTGCAATCTTTTCTCCAGGAACTTTTTTCCTCCTTCCAAGCCATATGGATGCTCATAAGGGTAACTCCAATCTCTAATTAAGAACATTAATGTCTGCAACAGGAAGAACAACAGCAATGAATGGTTTGCATCATTCCTAAGGTCAAAAATTCTATCACATGTGTGATTATTTTAAGTATTTGGCTGCTCTAAAACTAAATATATGATGGATTACAAGCAAGGACACTATGGAAGTATTTTGGTATACCTGGCTGCTCTAAATGAAGCAGCCTTGCAGTTCTGTGGTGCAAGTGTCTGCTTGTTTAAAAAACCAACTAAACAAAAAACCCACCACCAAACAGGACCTTTTCTCGGAACCATCTACCACCAGCAAAGACCAACCATATCCCAGAGTAACAAATAAGAAGGCAGCACAAAATTTTTCTCCTTAGCACCTGCACATCACTTGACATTTTGATTCCTTTTATGCCTTTTAACTCATGCACAAAGCTATACTTGCCCAAAATGTGATCCTCTTCAGCATTTTTCCGTTGGGTTTTTGCAAAGCCATATGGCAATAGTAAAGGAAAATCAGCCTTGCAAAGAACTGGTTACCTTCAGCCCAACTAATTTCTCTTCAGAAATTAACCTGAGCTCATTTTCTACACATTCAACTGCTTAAATCCATTTAACACAGTTACCTGAAACGGCTTTTGGTAAATTTCTTCCATAGCTAGTCTTCCATATTCTGTAAACAACTGAAAGAAAGAGCAGTGTAAGGGTGTGTCACATAGAAAACAGATTTTTCTGCTCTGAAATATTCTATTATGTCACTAAAAAATAAAAGCATTTAATCTTATATCTTACTACAGATTGAGAATAGCCAACAAACCTCAATAATGAGTACACCAACCCTCAATAAGCTTCAGGTAGGAGACTTAATTCCCACAGGCTTCACAATGCCATTCCTGAACTGTCAACACACTGCAGTTTTAAGTGGGTGGCTTGTGGGCTATTCTCAGAGAAAAGCTGGCTGCATTTCTCACCAAGCCAGCTTCCAACTCTTGCTTCCTAGGCTAAGCCTGTCTAACATTTGCCCCTTACTTCCCACAAAAGGTTTATTCCTGGAAATCCCAGGGAACTTGGCTCTAGCCAATGTATCAGACATTGAAATACAAGCCAAGTTCAGCAGCTTCTCAGGTCTCTGCTCCAGCCCGTGACCTTAACTAACAATTGTTCCTTCCCTCCAGCAGAAAGGCAAGGCTCAGCTGTCTTCCTCTTGCTGCCTTCACCATCTTTAACAGCAGCAGCAGCATCATTCCGTGCTGGCCTGAGCAGCCAAAGCAGCCACAAGAGCAGGGATTAGGGATAACTGTGCTGGCTGTACAGCACAGCAGCACTGCCAGGGGTCCCTCCTCACAGACACTGGAGCTTCAGATGATGGAAGGCACCAGAATTCATCATTCTGCACTGAACTAACTCCTGCAGCATCTCAGGTAAGTGACGGCTCAAAGGACAGTTCCAGGGTTGATCACAAGAGCACCTGGGAACTTACAAGAGTAATTTAACACAAGAACTTCCAAGCCCTTGTCACCTCCAGCAAAAGCAGCTGTGAAGTGGCCAAGCACCCACAAGAGTCTGGTTTCTTTGCCCCAAAGTCTTCACCTCATTCACTTCCCTGCTCAATGCAAAAGGCAGTCAAACACTAACAGTATTTCACAATTACATAAATTCCTGTTAAAACAGAAATATGGAATTTCTTTCCCCCAGACCACGATTCCCTGCTGCAACTATTAAATGCATGGGTGTCTCCTACCCAGTGCTTTTATTTATCATTCTTCCCTTCCTTCCCTCAAATCTCACCCTCCAGTAGAACAGAAACAGATTGTTTTATTCAGATTACACTGAGGCTGTTAAAGGACCAAAGTCTCGAGGGAAGCCTGGCTTTCAAATAATTACCTACAGATTTTTTTGTTTTCAGTGTTTGGTTGGGATTTTTTGGGGTGGGAAGGGGGGTGTTGGCCCAGTGATACAACCCTGCTAATTGAGAACAGCTTCATAAGACCCCTTTTAGTTAGTGCTCTTCTACTTCTGTTGTAGCACTGAAGACACACAGAAGAGTTTTTAGCTGTGACAAGGTCATGGCCTTGGCATTTGGTAATACACAAGATATTCTCTAAAGCTACAGGCTTTAAGTTAAGGAGCTATGGTTCTTGCACCATTTATATGAATTCAGACTTCAGTGTCCTTCGACCACAATGTTCCATTAGAGGATTAAAACCCCATGGGGAACAACATTCTCCTGCTTTTATTTCTAAGCAGAAATAAAACTCTGCAGGAGTTTCTCAGCTGAAAAACCAGAGGTGGCTTCTGGGCAGAAGACTCTTCCTGGTCTGACCCAAACTGCAACACTTCCTTACAAACTGGTTATGAAATAACACCCACTTTACTATTTTAAGAAAAAAGTGAAACACTGGAATTTCACCATTAATTATTTCCATAAATCATTTTCCTTTCTCATTTTTTCAGGAATTTCAGAACTTGCAATACAGATAACAGAGTTTAAAAGAATCAGCCAGATTAGATGCCTGTGCTATTTTACCTCTACACTGGCACAGTAGAAGCATCATGGAGATAATGCAAACAGTTTTTACAGACTGTACCAGTTTTACTATCAGGTCAAATTCAGTGTTTTACATGAAGCAGTAAACAGCTCCCAAGTCAGTTCCACAAACAGTAACTTCTAGAACAGTGTCAAGGCTATCAGTTTAGAAATAGTTTAACATAAATTCACCATACTCCTACCTGCAAATGTTGAAGGTCATCTTCCTGAATATTCTGAGACAAGTTGTACACCTGCAAGAGACAGAGAATTACTGTCACATGAAGCCACTGTCTTACATTCATATAGTCTCTTTCACACATTGAGTATTTCTGCTCCCTGCAGAAGAAGTGTAACTACCCAAAAGTCAGTAAGTAGAAAGGTGCCACAGAACACATCTCAAACAAAAGTCACCTCCCTATTCAAAAACAATCCACCAGAGCCAACTCCACAGAACAGAAGTAGTGTTCTACATACCCCTGTCCCTTTTAGGTTGTGGCATGAAGAAAGTCACTTGTCAGCCCTCAAAAACCTGCTCACTTTTGGCACTTCTAAGGCACAAGCTTAGAAGTAGTTTTGAGTACAACACAATTGTCAGGAATTTAACTGACACTTGAACAGAAGCAGCATTTTTAAGTTTGGCTGATCACAGCTTAATGTCACCCCAAACTGTATCTACAGCCTTAAAAAAGATTCTGTAACACATCTGTAAAGAACCAGTTCCTACTTTGACATCTTGGGGGAAAGGGGATTTCCCAGTTCTGTCAGCAATTTAACTCAGCCTGGCCTTGCATAACCTTGATTCCACAGAGCAACCTGGGTACTTTATGTACTACACTGAAAATAGACAAAGTATGGAATTTTAAACCAGAGCTGGAGGAAGATATGCAGGTGAGCTTTCCAAGTGTGGCTCAAGAGACACTTCGGCATGTTCAGGACAGAGGGTTCTGCCATTGTTGCCAGCACAGGTGTCCTCACCTGGACAGAGCTCGTCATGGTGCTCAGGGCAAACACCGTCGCACAGTCTTTGATAGTGGATTGGCTATCAAAGGCACCTTGGGTATCCATGAGTAGCACAGCAACCTGCAGGGTTGGAAAGAACAGCAGCAGTTACCCAGGACCCTCCCACACCCCAGACCACTGGGTAAATCCTGCTTCTAGCAGGGAAAGCCTCTGCCCCTCTGCCTGCCTGTGAAACCCCAGCCAGCTCCCTGCACACGGACTACACACACCCACAGCTGAGTTGAGCAAGCAGCACCAAGAGGACCCTGGCACCAGCCCCCGGTGCCTGGCCTTGCCTGGCCACCTTCTCCCACACCAACAGCCCCCTTGGCCCAGTGGGGTGCCCTGCAGAGTAACTGACAGCTCTCCTCCACTGGAAGAACATCAGCCTTAACTGCAGACCAAGTGCAGACCATTAGAGCTAAGAGCAACATGGTTACTTATTAATATATTTAAATATATGCATCTTAAAATAATTATTATCAGCAGAAAACAAGATAATTGATACTGACTATGTGCTGGAATGACAAGGAAGGAAGTGATATTAACAAAAGAAGTTTATCAGTCCAACTCCCATCTTTGGGATCTACAACACTTCCCTTCTCTTTTCCACTGATGAGCAAGAAAAGTGAGTGATTTGTTCCCAAAGCATAAGCACATTCACACAACATAACTGGTTTCTAACCAGAGAAATGTTTGGTTAGCTGTGAAATTTGTTAAACACCACTAAGCCACTATTTTTAAAATCCACGTCCCACAGATTGGGCTTCACATGTTCCCTTTGCAAATGCAAAGGGTATGAAATTTAAATAACCTAAAGCTGATGGCTCAGAACACAAACAGCTCAAGATCACCACCACTATTGTGGAGTAAATATTTATTAATGACATTAACACTTTGTTTCAGCACGAGCACCTCCAAGTAAACTTTGCAGTTAAACTGATTTAAGAGTTAAAAAAGAATCAAGTTAGTGTTTTTTTTCCCCCCCACTGTTAGACTTAGTCCTTTTTTACAGACTGCCTGTTAAAATTATATGGCAGGACCAGCTTCCAGACACTGAAGTACTTACAGCCATGCACTACATTTCACTAGAACACATTCTCACCCTCCAAAGAACAGGGTGTGTTACAGAGTTTCCAGCACAACATTTGTCTGTAGATGGTATTTACAGCCATTACAGTTTTATAACATTCCCAGGATAACCCACCCACCAGCCTGGACCAGGCAGACTTTGCCAAAACAAATACTCTCAGAATGAGACTATTGTTAAATTTTTCTGCTGGTTTGTAAGAATCCACCTCCATCCCTACACTGATAAACAGTTTTCAGATATGTTACACAGATTCTCAGTGCCAGGAAAGCAGGCAGTGTTCAACCAGCCACTGTGAAATCCATGAGATTAGAAGTGTTCACAGAGGCAAAAATCCTATTTAAGTTTTAGAATGACAAAACAGTTTAGGCTGAAAGGGACCCCTAAAGGTTACCTTGTTCCACCCCCTCTGCCAAAGGCAGGGACACCTTCCTCTACACCAGGTTGCTTGGAGCCCCAGTGAGCCTGACCAGGAATACCTCCTAGGATGGGGCAGCCACAGCCTTTCTGCTTCATATTAAAAAAAACAACAAAACAACAAACCAGCACATAACCAAACCAAAAAGCCCACAACTCCTCCAAGGGAGACCTTGAGGAAGTCAGCCAAGCACCCACCTTTGTTCCATTGGGTTTATCAATTACAAACACTTCACTCCAAATCTGAATGCCAGTGGTCTCCCGTTCACATCCACCTCTCCATGTAAACCCAGTCAATGGCTCAGTGTTGCCACCTATCCAGCAAGGAGAAGTCTACAAAACAAAAGGAAAAACTTATGTAAGACCAAGGAGCAAATTTCTATTATTTTTTTAACATGCTATGTTTTAGCAGACTTCCACACTGTTATTACACTTTCCTCAGGGCCAGCTGAGAGCACAACACAAAATATTAAAACACAATGCTACTCTGCTGTGTTTCAAGATCACCCACAAAGCAACACCATGGCATTTCAGTGGCTGCAAAACTTTTCAGCCACTGAAGAGTAAATGTGCACGGTTTTTGAGTCTCAAGCACTCAGAGGTATTGAGAACAGAATAGTTCCACTCTCGCAGTTGAGAAAACTCTGCTCAAACACAATAACACATATTTCAACTGAGGAACAGCTAAACCTCTGCAAGGGACACAACATCTGATGTTAACTTAATCCTCTCCATTCCCCCTCACTAACAGCTGCCAAAGCATTTGAGTCCCTGCACTGACAGAAGGAGCCCAAGACTCCCAATGCCATCCTGCAGAAACCACAGAGAACAAACAACACCAAGATTTACAATCTGTACTTGCCACTTACAGAGAAAAGGTCAAGTTAAGCGCTTGATATGTGTCAATCAACCCACCCATATTAAAGTTGAGAAGCTGTCTGAGAGGTGAGTACAGCTGGCAGCTAACATTCCTGGCTGATGGAATTGTAATGAGGTGTTTGAGGATAGGCCATGCAGAGCAGCAGCTCACCCACAAGAACCCAGCCATTAGATGAGCACATCTAACCCAGAAATGCAGTTCCTGCACTGGTGAGTAAGGAGGATGAGCAGGCACCCCAAGGAAGTTTCACTTTGATAGGTTTTTCTGTAGCCCCTGATCAGTTAAACTGTTATCTGCCTGCCACTCCTTTCATGTAGGATTTCAGTGTACATAAACCTTTCTTTCACAGGCTAGAACACAGTAGGCTGGGTAGGAGACATTTAATGAATTTGCCTTGAACTACCCAGAGTAGATTATCAGCCAGGAAAGAGTCCACTGAGAAGGTCAAAGTGGAGATTTCTCAATTCACTTCTGGGCTCTACCTTGCTGACTCCACACTGGCAGTTTTCAGATAACAGCTCAAGACATTTCTTCACATTTCAGAACACAACAGGAGTACCCAGGGACTGTATAGAATAAAAACATTTGAAACAACTAAGTGAAACTACTTATTTCTAAAGGAGGATGGGGAAAAAACCTGCACCCTTCCCTCATGTCTAGCAGCACAGGCAATCCAGCAGTTCTGCACCAGCACTCTCCCAAATGCTACCAGTGCCCCACTCAACTCTGCTACTTGGATCAAAGGTGAGAGAAGCAGGTAAATTCAGAAAATGAACACCCGTATGCAAGTCAGGAGTTCTACAGGCCTTTACAGGTAAGTTGTGTGGGTTTTTTTCCTTTCACCTGTTTATTTTGATAGGCACATACACCTCTACCAGAGACACTAAGCAAAACCTGAACAGCTCTTCCCTGTAGTTTTTTATCCCAGAAGATGCTTGTGTTTCCAAAGACCACTCCAGAAATGAAAGCTCCAAGCCTGCTTTGTCCAGGATACAATCTGGCAATGCTGTGTCATATTTCACATGTACATGTCAATGGACTGCAGCTTTTTACTTTTCAGAAAGAATCTGTTATTCAGAAAGCTCAATTTTTCTTTTATACAAGAATACTTTACCCCATTTTGGTGCAGACCTTATTCCCATTAGTAACAAATCAGACCAAAATCACCCAGTGACAAGTCCCTCACAATGAGCATATGGATTTGACCTCACTTGATTTCACACGTGATGTGTACCACAGGAGACCTTGGTGATTTAACAGATACAACTTCACCTGAAGTTGCTCCATCTTATGGATGATGTACTTAAGCTTGGCTCTGACTGACCTCTGCATCACTTTGAAACACTCCTAGCTTGTCACCTACATCTTTCCTCAGCTAAAGCTCAGTATTTTAGTCTCCATCCATCAAGTTGACTTGAAAGATATTCAGGAGATGGGAAGAGGAATAAAAGGCTCTTACCTGAATCAAGCTAGAAGTTGCTCTACAATTTTATCTCAGTCACCTAAAGGGTCATTTCTCTAAATTTAGTCCACACCAAGGAAAAGCCCAATGCAGCTTTATTTGCCTAGGGCACGAATACACAGTACACCTTGAAGATTAATCCAAAAGGAGGAGGTTACACTCCTGTAAAAAAATAAACTTTTACATCCAAACTTACAGTGTTGCTGCACCCAACTCTTCCTAAAGCTTAAGTCCACAGGATCCTTGCAGGAGCTTGCTGAGCACACAACTGCTGCTGTTCCATTTCAAAAGAGCAATCATAACACTAAGGGTCAGGGCTTGAAACAAGCTGCCCACCTCCCTGAAGGCAGTGATCAACCTCTGCCATGCCACAATCCTACCTGGGCCTTCACCTACCACCAGTGAGATTTTCACAATGGCAACTCTCCACATGACCTCTGGCCCTCAGTTTAAGACAAAAGAGATTCTGAAGGCTTTTTTGGCAAGTTTTTCATAGTGCATGTTAATATCCACATAAAAGGATGTCCCAAAATTGCGTGACTGGGACATGAACTGAATGCAGTTGCTTCAGTATCCTGTGCAATATTTAGTTCACAGAAAATACAGACTTGCAATTGAGCCTGACTAGAGATGGAGAGCTCAGACTAAGCACTATAAAACTATACCAAGATCTCTCCTCCTGTGCTAAATTTGGGTAAGCAGAGGATATCATTTGACTTCATACAACTCAAGAGTGCTCCAAAGAGGAGGCGTTGCATTTATCCTCCATCACCCCCAGCTCCCATCAATCAGTTTGCAGCAGTTCTGATGCTTGTCAAACTCCTTCCTAAGCCAATTTACGTCACTGAGCTGGCAGAAAAACAATTCAGCCAAGTGCAGCGTCTTCTGATGCACCACTGAGTTGGATCAGCTCAGCTAAGGCCTGCAAAGCATTACAGCTCCAGAATGGAAATGCCTGGCCACAAGAGCACATGGACAGCAACACCTCTCTGCCACTGGTAACAAACAGTTGTAGGAACAGTAGATGGCCAAGCTTGCCTTCATCTTCAGCTTAAGAGAAACAAATGCTATTCTGAAGGACATTTATAGACTACTTAGAAAAGTGACTGCACAATAAAGGAAACAGAAAGGCCTGATACACAAGGCTGAAACAGCATGTCAATCTGTTTTGCTATACGAACATTTGTTTTATTTCCCAATCTGAAAATTAAGAGTATTTATTTAAAGCCCAGCCCTTCTGTTTCCAAAAGGAACTTGCACTACCTCAACCCAGCCCGATCTTGCTCAGACTGTTGTACGTAGGAGTTTGTGTTTTCCTTTGTTTGCAGGGATTGCTGGGGGTTTTATTGGTTGGTTGATTTTGAACACCATTCATATCAAATGAAACCTTTTTCCTCCCTAGGTTAAAAGAGTCTCAAGGAGTTAGGAGTACCAGCTTGCTGCTTGTATTCTTCCCTGTCCTCAGGGTCTTTCTTCCAGAGCTCTTGGTAACTGACGGAGAGGAACTCAATTATCAGGCACTACTGGGATGAAGAGAAGGAAGTTTTCATTTGCCCTATTTCCTGTAACTGCACAGTTCATCTTGATTTTCCCTCAACCCTGCCAGTACAAATCAGCTCCAAAGAACAGTGACCAAAAAAGGAATCAGTTCTGGGTTTCTGAGAGCTTCAAAAAGCAACAAACCACTGACCTGTCAATATTCACAACGCAGACTAAAAGAAACACCCCACAACCTGTGACAGGCAGGCGTGTATGGTTCACAGAAGACCCTACTCCACATAAGCCAAGGCTTCAAAGCACAGCACTCACAAGACAAGGCTAGCCTAAAGCTACAAATTAAAAGAAGAAATTAAATTTTGGATCAGGCATTAATCATTCAATAATCTAAAAGGATTTTAAGAGCTCCTGGGCTGCATTCAGAAATGCATTCCAAGCAGCAAACAGGAAACTTTCTCCTTTTTGCCATGCATCATATTTAAGTAGATTTAGCTCTCCAGCAGTATCTGGTGGGACTTCTATTTTTGCAACAATGGGCAAAGTGAGTGCTACAATATGATTTCAGGAGATAAATTCAAAGCAAGGCTCCTCCAAGTCACCACCTGGAAAAGCCCTTCCCCAAAGCTCAGCTAGAAGGCCATCACACTTCATCATTCTTATGTCCACTTACACTGGGACACCAATAACCTCCCTTGATAACTGCAGGAAAGGGTACATGTCACTTAAATTCCCTTCTTCACGGTGTAGAAGCAGAGTAGCTGACCTCCCCTGCCCCGATATATCAGAAAATTGTGACCTGCTGTATTTATGCTCAAGTTCACAAACACCAAGAGAAATCACTAAAATACCAGAGTACTCTTCTCCTGCAGGAAAACTCCAAATTACTCACCCTGTTATACATGTATCTAAGCATGAAGTCCAGCAGAAAAGATTTTCCTTTGCGGAACGCTCCCGCTACGGACACAACTACTATGTTAAGATCTTTAATATGTTCCTGAAGCAAGATTTTTTCCAATGCTGATTCATCTAATTCAAAGTTATGGTCATCTTCATGGGCAAGGACAATCTGTATGGGGCGTGGCTTCTCCAGTTCCACCTCGTCATCCGAGTCTGGCAGGGCGTCCGAGTCCGGCAGGGCGTCGTCCTCTTCCTCCTCATACAGCTTACCTGCAAACCACAGAAGACAACACGTCAGTAAGGCACAGCTCAGGGCAACAAACACTTCTGGTTATGTTAACTGCAAAGCCTCCAGCTGGGTTTACGTTTCCAGCAGCAAGGGTGATGCTCTCGGGAATGCAAAGAGCTCAACAGTAGCTGCATGTCCATTTTCATAAGCTTTGTGTCTAGCCTGTATTTCAGATCTTCTCTCTTTCAGACAATCTCTATGCATTAAGGAATCAGGAAAAAAAAAACCAACCCTGATTTTCAGCTTCAAAACCTCTTTTAAAGGCATCTTAAGTCAAGGGCCTTTTATCTGGAGAAAAATGAATTGTTCCAAACAAGCTCCAAAGAAAGGACCAAAAAAGGGCATTTTTCTATCACCACCTTCTTGCACTGTTGTAAGGGAGTCAGGGGAAATGAATCTTTTCTGCCAACAGCTTTGCTTGCCAACAGGTACAAGCAAGACCATGGATCCAGCACGGAAGCCCAGGATAACAAGCACCAGATGAATAGTAATTCCAACACTGTTTCAAGTCTCAGTACAGCACAGACTTTACAACACCTATTCCCTGTTTGCAAGGCAATAAACTATTTTATACACAATTTAAGAATTAATAGCCTTTCAGGATAAAACAGTAGCTGAAAAAACTCTTAACTGAGATTAAAGTTACTAATGAATGACAAGGTAGCACAGCCTTTCAGACACACACTATCCCAGTACCAATATCCTCTTTTCCTGACTTCTGTAATTCAGGAGCTAACTGGATTAGAGGCCTGAAAGAAAACCAAATTAACCTATCCAAGGTGAAGTCTCCTCTCTTGTTCAGGCACCACAACACTGAAGTTTGTCCCACAGCAGAAATCAACTCTACCATTCCTGACTCCACTTTTCCTGACAAGCATCTGGAAAGCTTCTTTGTGCTTACAGAATTGCCTCCCACTCCCAATTTACGTTTTGCCGTGTCCTATTGGAAGCCCTTGTGCACAAACCTGAAAAAGACACCTTCCTACCAGTTACTTATCTGGGATTATCACACATGATTTTCAGTCCACTGTCCTTCTAGTCATGTTTCCATTTCCATGAGAAGGCAGCAGCCACCCCCAGTCCCCTGCTGTGCTGCTCAGAGACATTTCCTGTGGAAGCAGCCCACAGGAAGTGTTCTCCTGCAGGATGCATCCATGAGGCACCAGGGAACACACAGCCTCATTCATGGCACACAACCTGCCAAGTCATTCCTGCCAGACTCCGCATGTGAGACACCATTCTCAGCAAAATGAACAGCCCCTATGAACAGGGCTCCAGTTTTGTGGAAGTAATGAGACACTGCTGTTATTACCATGAACTTAAAAAACTGCTAACATGTTGATCCTGGTGTCCCCCAGCAATTGTCTCCTCACCCAGCTCTGACAACATTCATTTAATTGCAAAATGACAGAGCATGTTTCCACTTCCAAGCATCAAATCTTTTGCAGTCCCAAAGCCCAGTGGCATTAAGTCTTGAAAACAACTGGTTTAAATATATTAAGCTTGCATGGTACCTGCTTTGAACAGGAAGTATACTTGAGTGCTTAAATCCTCAGCAGCTAGAACTGAACACCAACATTATCCAAGTGGGTGTGCAAAACAGTCCCCAGCATCACCCTAACTCAAAGTGATTAACACAGCAGGCTAAAAAATTGATTATACTAGAGGCCTGACAACTGGAAGGAGTAACTTTTAAAAGAAAATCTGTAAACAGGACACCAAACTATACAAACTACATTGACACTGACTGGTCGCCACAGAGGAAAGTCTCTCACCTTTGGCCTAAAGCTTTTGTATTCCCAGATATTAAACAAGCCCAGTCCTCTTTTTTGAAAGAGTTTCTAAATAGGCTTTGCCCCATATAGGCTGGATCCTTTGGAGGCCAGAAAACTTGGGAGGATAACCCAGGTATGGAAGATTTTGACAGTCAGAAAGCAAGCTTCCAGCATCACAGCCCAGAAACATAAAGGGAACAGTCTAGTGATAAAAGTACTGAAGTCAGATAGTTCCAAGAAGAGGTGCCTGTGTTTTAGCAAACACCTTCAGACAATGTTCCAAAGCCCCTGCTTTGGTGTGCCACTGATAACAAACACAACTTGGTGACTTGAAACAGCCTCCTATTCTTTATTTAAATACACACTTCACTCCAGCTGCAGTAAGGGATTGGCTCTGTAAACTAGGGCAGACTGAAAAATGGTTTGAAGCCACACCTGCAGCTTCTCTTCATTCACTTGAAGCCTGACATTAACCACCCTGTCCTATCTGGAAGTCATCAAAACTTGTCAGACCTCAAAGACCTCAAGCTGTAGCAGCACCCTCATGCCAGAGAAGAGCACAGACACACAAAACCTCCCCAGGCCAAGGAGATTTCTGAGCAAACCAGTGGAATGGTCCTTTTTCATTAGTCATTTATGAACAAGCAGATTCTCCCCAGCACAAGGAGACAGTACTATCAAGAGCTTACACACAATATGCCCATTACAAGCTCACATCTTGTTAACAGCATTCTGCACCACTGAAGCTCATTAGCTCAGGGGGAACAGGAGAGAAGGTTCCTCCTAGACCCTACTCAACTCCTATTACATTTCACTTACCAGGAGAAATTGGAAGTCGAGCCCAGAGCACCAAGCTGGGGTTGGTTGGTTGCTTTGGGTCAAGTTGCTTTGTTAGCCATTTTTTCCTTTGACTAACCAGTCTAATATATCTGAAAGTTCCCAACCTACCTAGAGAAAAGACCATCATGGCCATCAGTCAAGCACTTTAGAGGGTGGAGGACTACAGTGCTGACAGCTGTGAGAGCAATTTGATCCATCCAGAAGAGCTGGTTTGATAACTCCATGCCTGAGAGAACACCCCTCCTTTCAAGATTTTGAACCAGCTGGCAATGACCAGGACAGACATTGCACAGGTCAAGCATGTTAACCATAGAACAAGTGCTGCTGCCCGTCCCAGCAGCATAACCAGCACATGCCACCCTGTCAGGTGTCCAAGGCACATGTCACACCCTTTTGTGACCCTTTCTCCTGCCTTCTGGCTGCTCACCCTGTCACTCTGGCTACTCACAGTCTCAGGCAGCATTAGAAGTCTTCAGTATCATGGGCAGAAAGCTCACATTACACTTCCAAGAATTAGTCCAGTGCACTCTGGAAACAAAGGTCAGGACAAGAAGCACCCCCCTTCACAGTCCAGTTTTCTGCAAAAGCACAGCTAAAGTTCTCAAAGTAGTTCACAAAATAAACATGCTGACAGCACTGATAGGTCAGCTCAGGCCAGAGGTTTACACAATCCAGAACTCAAAGCCCTGTCCCTTGGCCGTCCCCCATTCCTCACCTGCCCCAGCACAGTCACAGTGTACTACTTAAAACTCAGCATTTAAGCTGATTTGTTCTAAAGCCCACAGCCTGCTCTAGGTTGTTGCAATAGCTCGGTCCCAGCAAAACAAGTATAAAAGAGATGAGTACTAACTTCAGAAAAGGTGGCATTGACAGAACGGCCGTTTCTACACTGCTGTCCTCCCAACCAGCCGGACACTATTCTGGACTTGCAAAGTTCATGGCAGCATCCCTTTCTAGGTCTCCATGACAACACATTTCAGTACTGCTACAGAGACACCAAAACAGCAGACCTTTGTCGGTTTGGGGGGCGTTGTTTGTTTTCTATAGCACATTTTAACACTTTGCTAAGCCCAGTTCCCTCCCAGTAATGGAGTTACCACCCCAATACGTTCACACAAGGAGAGGCTGTTTCAGAGGAATGTTCCATGTTGTGCACACACAGAGAGGCTGAGCTGCCTCCTGCCACAGCATTGAAGACAGCTGGATTCACCCAGCTCACTCAGGGGGGTGATCACCATGCTGCTGGAAATTCCCATGTGCACAGAAGGCCTGAACCTCAGGCTCTCAGTACACACACAGGAGTTCTCATCTGTCAAACCATATGGCACCAGAACTCGCAGCACAGTGCTGCAGGCCCGGAAAGTCACAGCTATACTTTTCTTTTTTCAAGATGTTCACCTGACCTTTGAAGTTTCTGTAGCACTGAACTAACAGACTCCAGACTAAGGCCATACCTGCTGCTCTGTCTGGAGCTGATACAAAAAGATCATCAGCTGGACTGACCCCTGAAGTCATCCATTCACACCAATTACTGTGGCTGTTCACCCATCAGTCCCCACATCATTTTGGCTCCTTCCAACCTGAACTATTCCATCGGGAATGCGGGAAATGGAATTGTACACTGACACAATCACTTCCTAACCCAGGTCAAACAGGCTGGGAGACAAGAGAAGCAACACTGTGCAGCAAGACACAGAAGCAGACAGATTTGAATGGGAGCAAATATAGCCAAGGGAAGATACTACCACTCAGTTTCCCTATAAACTCCTCACTCCACTCAGTAACAACTCCAGCAGGACTGCTATTTATTCTCACCAGCTAAGTACCCAGAACAAGCACCATTTGTTGAAATACTAAGCCAGATTTGGAGAACAGTAGCTTCTTGTGGATGCAGACAGTATTTCAACTGAATAAACCCCACTAAATAGCCCGTTTCTCAAAGCATGAGTTAAAATGAAAAGCTAATTCCTGCTTCCCCTAAGTACACAGCCAGCAGCTGATGACCTACTTGTCCTGCAGTGTAGGAACACGAGAGTGAAAACACTCAGACACCTGCATGCTATGAAAATAAGAGACAGCCTGCTTTAAATGCAAGTTCTTCCCTTTAAGCACATTAATTGACAGAAAGTACTAACACAGTTACCTTTAAGTTTCAACCTAAATACAGCTTGAACTCTTTGAACACATTCTCCATACCCTTTCATTGAAAAAAAAAAGCACATGCTAATTGCTAAACTCAATTGGTTTTAGATACAGCACAGGTTTTTGATCAAAAAGCACTGAACCACAATTAGTAACTGCTTCTATAGGCAGTGACTTGAACACAATTGCCCACAAATGCAGCAGAACATAAATTTAAAATAAATTTAAATCCCATTTGCTTTTTAGTTTTAAGTCACTTTCCTTAGTGTAGCTGTCCCTCATCAGTACTTCCATTTGCTCTATCACAAGGAGTTAAAGGAATATAAAGCCACAAATCTTCTACTTGGTAGTCTTAATATCTGCTTTGCACAGAAACCTGCACTTTGCCAGAAGTCAACTTCAAATTAATGTTTCCAGCACCCCATGACACTTCATCTTTCAGCATCCCTGAACCCTTTTCCCTGGTGCTCTACAGCAGCACACATTCACCTCCACACAAGAGCAGCTCAAGTGCCCCGTTCACATTTCAGCAGAGATGCTTGGCAGGCTCCCCCACCACCACCTGAACGGTGAAAAGCAAACCAAAGGGAGCCACGCTAAGCTCCAGCCATCTTGCTTGAAATTTTGCTCAACCTCCACACCCTGAGGGAGTTCATGGCTTGAATCAAGAGCTTAAAATAATTTATCATGAGGAAACTGCTGCACTGCATTTCAATGTAAGGCATTCTCTCAGTGCTGCACGTAGGGAATTTTCCTTGGAGAGAAAGGAGACAAACTGCTTAAACATTTCTTGTTTTGGTGTAGTGAACGAAGGAAAGTGTGGGCATGTGTGAAGTGAGCTCCAGAGCACAGAAAGATAGAATGTTAACCTTCAAACCTTATTTGGACACATCTCCTGGAAGCAAAACAAAACAAAAAAATCACTAGATTTAAGCCACAAAATTGTCCCCCCCTTCTTCCAGCAGTCCTACTGCAGGCAATAAACTCACACAGAACTATGGGGCTATCACAGACCTTAATGCATGGCTGCTTTCTTATTGCTGACTAGTTAAGAGTGCCAAGTAGCTCATTTTAAGGCCAGAAATAATTAAATGTTTCAAATATTTCAGCTATAAATAGGACTGGTGAGCTAAGTTCCAAAGACTTGTTCGGACATCCAGTAAGACTGACAGAGGAGTAGGAGCAGGGTACAGGGGGAAAAACACATTTAACTCTGTGTTCCTTCAGGGCAATGGGATGTTAAAGGGACACATCCAGAACTGTTACATAAACTGTGAGCTGAAGCCAGAAGCACCTGAAGCTACAATTCTGCCAGGGAAGGGGAAAAAGAAGATATTCTGATGACCTAGATACCTCTGAAGAACCACAACTAATCAAACAATAGGCTTGTCTACTCCTAAGTGCCTTAAGTTGCTTCTCTGCTGAATGGTCAGCATGCATGCAGGAGCAGACAGCTCTCACCTACATAAATCACTGATAAGCTGGCATTTTGTGTTCTCCATTTATGGGGACAAAAAAAAAACGAGAGGGAAACCTCATATAATGAAAATGTGCAGCAAAAACTCAACCCTCAAATTCAGCTCTTCTCAATCATTACAAGTAAGAGAATGCCAATAAGCAGAGACGAAGAAGCAGCACAAACCCAGTAAGTAAAATTATATATATATATATGTGTGTGTGTATGTGTATGTATATGGGCCATTTTTTAGAAAGCACATTATGAACTTAGTAAGAAAGATGTTTCTCCGTAGCTACAAAACAAATCATGCAGGGTAAGGGTAGTGGCAAAACAAGCTTCTCATCCTTCTTCCCCTCTGCCCAAAAATCACAGCTATTAATAGCACACTCACTGAAGGACCTAACGGGATCTCTACCCACAGTTAGATCCACCAGTACTTTTCCAGCCCCCTGAAAGAAAGCTGTATTAAAACACTAAGGGCAGATTAAAGCATTAAAAGGCCTCTTGCTCACCTTTTCTCCCATCAGGGAGGCTCCTGAGGATGGGAACGAGAGTACTCCAGATCTGACAACGGCCTAGTTCACCATGAACTCTGGAAATGGCAAGTGACAGCTCCTCATGAACACTGAGAGCTAACTGGACCCGTGCAGTCCACACACATTTAAACCAGGCAGACTTCTGCTTGCATTTCAGAGGGATTTTATTTAAGGTTGTTGCTCGCTCGAGAAGTCATTATTTTCAAATTGGTTTAGGCCATAACTGTGTTTTATGTACCTTGTATGTATCCTCATGTCAACAGCCAGTAATTTAAACAATGGGCAGCTGACCTAAAGTGGTATTTGAGCGAGAATAGGGAGAAAAGAACAAAGTGAGAGATGCCAACTGCAATTAGCCCATGTTTGGTCTTTAGATTGCCAGTCAGAGGTGGTTTAGTACCAAGATGCATCTGCACCGTGACCACAGAGGGGTGGAGCAAAAAGCAGAGCAAAGCTTCCTTCAGCTGCGCAGGGAGGGACGATGCCAAAGGGTCACCTTTCCTACTCATTTTCAGCATAAACAACTGGTCAGGCACAAACACCAATGTAAGGAAACACAGCGAGCCAAAGAGGCTCCAACTTTCCTTTTCTGCTTTTAGCAAACTGAATGGCAGCGAGAGTGTGGCCAGCAGGATGAGTGAGGGTGGTGTCAGCCTCCTGTACTCAGCACTGGTGAGGCCACAAGTGCTGGGTTCAGCTTTGAGCCCTCACTGCAGGGAAGCCCCTGAGGTGCTGGGGAAGGGTCTGCAGCACAGCCCTTACCAGGAGCAGCTGGGGGAGGTTAGCATGGGCAAAAAGGCTCAGGATGACCTGAGCACTCCACAGCTCCCTGAAAGGAGGCTGCAGTGAGCTGGGGGGTGGTCTCTTCCCCAAGGTAACAAGTGACAAGATGAGAAGAAACGGCCTCAAATGGTGCCAGGGAAGGTTTGGGTTGGATATTAGGAAATATTTCTTCCTGGGAAGGCACGGGAACAGGCTGGCCCAGGAAGGAGTAGAATCACCACACCTGGAATTGTTCAAAAAACAAGCAGATGTGGCACTTGGGGACATGCTGTTAGTGGTGGACACGGCAGCACCAGGATAACAGCTGGACTCTGACCTTAGAGGTTATTTTCAATCTTAACAATTCAATGAAGATTACAACCAAAAGTGATCTTTCAGCCTAACCTCAGCTCACACTCAGCTTCCCATCCCTCTTTCAGTTCCTGCAGCTAAGAGAGCCTTCCAGCCAGTTCTTCCAGCACTGAACTCCAGAATTCCACATTTCATTTCAAAGAATAAAGGGCAGTACAGAGAGCACGTACGTTTCTTTAAAAACTGCCTTCTCTAGATCCCACAGTTTGCAAAACCTGCAGACAACTCCAGGGAGTGTTTCAGTTTCTTCTCCTTCTCCCTGCTTAGCCCGGCAGGGTCACTGACACCCACCAGATGAAAGGGAAGCATAACAGGGGAAACACAACATGCACCAACACAATTAACACCCAGTTCAACAATGTGATCAAAACAGGAAAAAGTTCCACACAAGGCACAGTTAAAGAAAATTGAAACAAAAAAACCCAAAAAAATTTGTTTGTTTGCAAAAAAAATGCATTTTGCTTGTCTTCCTTTTATCTCCACCGGAGGAAGATATTTTTCTCACACAACTACAACAAAAATAGTTTTTTTATCAGGGTCCCTGCTGCTAAGCACATAGAGAAGCAGGCCCAGGCTGCCATATCCCTTTCCTGCAATTAACCCATAATAATTGATACAGTACCCAAGTCCATACACGTAAAAGCCCCACACCTACTGCCACAACTCCTGAGCCTCTGCCAGGCATCACTGCTGCTGCTCCACACAAATCCCTTGTTAAGGCAACAGCTCAAAGTACATTAACTCTGCCAACAGGACAGTGCCAGGAACTGCCTCCTCCCCTCTCCCCGCTGCCTTTCAAGCCTGTTTCAATAGCACAGCTGAGTCTTCACCACCCACTCACAGGGACTCTCCCACTCTTTCCCATTTCCAGCACCATGCAGCACCACCCTGCCTTTCCTGCTCATTCTGCCATACATCCAATGCTGCTCAGCGTCAAGTCAGCTACAGAAGCCAAAGCAGCAGAAAAAGCAATGCAATAGAAGCAGTTTCCTACAAACTGCATCACCTCAAACAAGGAGCACTAGAACTGAAGACAAACAAACAGCAGAGCCACGTAGTCCCTTCGCAGGGCACAGTTCAGCTGTACTGTGGAACAGTCCAGGGCTGTTGCCCTGGGTGCTGGCACTGCCATCCCAGCTCCAGCACCAAGTGATCCTGGACACCAAGGGGTGTGCTCTGCCCTGCACAGCCCCTGGAGCAGCCACACAGCACGGCTGAGGGGGAGGCACAAACTGCTTCACTGGGCACTGCTGCCAAGAGAAAAGTTCAGCTCTGTAACTGCAACCCAGTTCAGCTGGAAAATCTCTCCAGACTCCCAAAACTCACAAGTACAGTTAAGAAGCATATTCATGTAGGAACTGACTTGGTGATATGTGATAACACTGCAAAGATGGGTAGACAACTGGGCTGTAACTGGATCTGACCGCGTGTTGCCAAAGATTTGTCTCTATCTCAAAGTCCAGATTTAGGCTGGGGTAGACAACACATTTGTTAACCTTCACTTAAGAACAAGGTTTCCTTCCCTTGCAAACGGAGCTTTCAGCTTGTCAGTGTTACAGGCCAGGATGAGAGACTGCTGGGCAGACCTGGGGCTTGGCACAGTCCTTCCTGCACTAGAAGAGCATTCCCTTGAACACACCCACTAAGAGCTGTACCTACTACAGAGTAGATCAAAAAAAGGTTGATTTCAGAATCACTAGTTCAGTTGTCCCAAGGACATGACAACACACACTTCAGCAGCTCAGCTCCACACAAGCCCCTTCCTGTGTTCAAAGGGCTCAAGGTTCAATCCTTACCTAAGGATTTTTAACATCATTCACGACTCTTGTTACCACAGAAATATCAGCCACTGCTATAAAACAAGTCTCAACAACTGGAGCGGTTTTGATTTTTAAACACATTTTCTTTCCTGGGACAGGAAATGCCATTGTCATGTGTACTCTGACGGCTGCTGGCCAGTCAAGCCTAGAGGTATGAAACTGAAAGAAGCGAGCAACCTCAGGTACAAGGCAAGCCACATGTATCATCCCAACAAGAACAAACACACAGGGGGCTGCTCATTACTTCTCTTTACATCAAGTTCTCAGACTTGTCTCAATGCATCTGGACAATCAAACTGCTCTTCTGCAGGACCGCAATGGTTTAACAAACATCTTTCACTTGGGTGAAAGAGAAAGAGGCAAATACAACGCTACAAAGTCTGTTTGTTTCAGTACTCGTGTCCAACCAACAGCGCAGCCTCTGCAGATCACACTTAATGTTCTCACTTGGTGGATCCATGAAATCTTTCCTTACAGGATAGAGAGTAAACTCTGGGGAGAAAAGGCTAGGATTACAAGATGAACTGAAACAGAAAGCATGCTCCTCTTCAAAGCTCACAAAAGCTTAATCTAGTCCTAATGCACCACAGAAATAAATCAACAAGAGATTAGACTGAAGAACAGCTCAGTTTGATATTTGATTAATGACACAGTGATATGTCTGTGACTCAAAGTACTTAGAACAAGACTCTAAGCATAATATCCAGCCTTTCACAAGCCAGCTTCCAACCTCTTCAAAAGCACCCGATCTCATTTCAAGGGTCTTCTCAAAGAATCAGGATTTCTCACAGCATCTGAAGGTTCTACAAGCACTTAACCACATTTGCTACATAAATGTTCACAGTAGAAAGCATGTTCATTTTTCTATTGAAAAAAAATTAAGTTTATAAGAAGTTGCACTTCTTAATGTTCGTGCCCAGCATTATTTCATTTTGAAAGATTTTCTGCCTTTTAAATCTCAGCACATAACATGTAGGTCTTCAGCAGCTATTTCTATTGTATTCTTAGCTTTAGAAAATACTCCAGCTCTACGTCCTAATCCTCAAAATCATTGCTTACTGCACTTGTCCAAACTATTTATCAGCAACAAGCCTGACATACCAGCAGTTAAAAAGATTTCCTTTTAAGAATTTGGAACTGCATTCCCTTCCTATCCTAATGACAAGTTTAAGACTGCTCCCTGAAAGGTAAGTGTTAACTGCTTTGAAGGCAGCTTCGAGGCAACGTTTAAAATCTTAAACACAGTTCCTTAGTTCAGGATTACAAAGTATTTAAGAAACTTAATTCTCTTAAAAGCAAGATGACTTCTTGCTTTTAAAAAGTGATTTGATTATGTCAAGAGCCTTAACCTCGTTTTCTATAGCAGTCATTTTCACTATGATTTTATGTCTAAGCAATACACTAAAGGAGGCCAAGCTTCTGTCTCCCTGCCTAGGAGCTCACATACTTCAAGGGACTGCTCCTCCCGTGAAATCAGGGCTGTGATGATTCCCATATTAGGCAAAGGGTTGACAGATTGAACCTTTTGTTTCCCAAAAGTTTACACATCATATGGACAAAGGCAAATAAGACCTGCAAGTAAAAGCCAGAAAGTCCCTTCTTTCACGGGAAAGACAGCAAGTTTGCAGGCAGCAGTATCACAGCAGGATGGGGTTTAAAGAGACAGCTAAAATAACTGCACTTACTCTTCCACTCAGCAGTTCCGCCCTGCTGGAGGAGATAAGAGGTGAGAACAACTTTTCCGAGTATGCACAACATAGGGAAAGCAGTCCCAACACGTCGGGACAAGCAGTTGACACATGTTCTCCAACAAGTTTCTGTAATTCTCAATCCAAGCTTAAAAAAAAAAGCCACCTTGTTATCCTGGAGGCATTATCTAATACAATGCCCAAAAAGACACTCCAAATATTTTACTGAGACCAATAAGAAGTTGTAAATTCAACATGCTTATCTCTGAGGTGACCATGGGAAAATTAATGCATTATAATTTGACACTAACTACGGGCTGGAACCTGGTTCTGATGTCACTGGAACAACAACTGCGTAAGGGCAAATTAAATTCTACTCTCAAATATCAATTCACTGGAAATTGCATCCTACATTCCATGTCCACAATCTGTACAACAACTTATCAGTTCAAGTCTTCAGCATTTTGGCTTCTATTCCAGTCCTTTCAGAGAAACCTGCCATGACCTGCAGTAGCAAATCCCACCTAGCCATGCAAAAACCAACATATAGGGCTGAAAATACAATCACCATTTGTTCATCATCTGCACTGAAAATAAAAGCTGAAAATACTTTTAGACAAAAAAAAACCCAGCAAACAACATGAGACATCTCCCCTCCTAGTAAAGCACATCAGAATTTCCCTCATACAGAGTGTAAAGAGAGGCCAAGTAACCAAGCTGTGAACAAAAAATCCTTCCCCAAAAGACACTTAATGCAGTCTTAGACTTTTGCCAGTCCTCTCACCCGTTCCTCCATGATACACAAGAGCTCTTAAAATGTTTTTTTCATACATCATTTCTGCAAAGGTCCAAATGGACTTCTCTTTCACTTTACATGTGATTTCCTATTAGTCCTGCTTGTAAGTTCATCAAGTGGGCATCAAAGAGAAATGCCAATATCCAACTTACCTGCATTTACTCATGTAACTTCTTCTGGACTGCCTTGGATGCCCAGCAGTCCCATCTTTGGTGGCAAACTAAGTTTTTCCAGCCTTAAAGAGAAGCCAGCTACTAACCATAATAAAATTAGCATAGCTTTTTTTCCTGTTTTGTTAATTGAAGGAGATACTTCTACAGCTTCAAAGATCACACGTGAAACAACAATCTACTATTCTCACACTAAAATGAGATAAAAACTGTTACTTCAAGGAGAAACATCTCTGTGGAGCAGCCAAAATTCTCAGTGACAGATTCCAGACAAACTGAATAGATAACTTTAGGAGGAAGTTCACATGTTTACACGTCCTGGAGAGATAATTATGGCCCTGGAACAGGGATGTGGGCTCCCTCCCAAACACAAAGGGGGACAGTGAGCTCCTTGCTTTGCTGGAGAGCAACAACTCCAGTGAGACATCACCTTGGGGAGCTGGAGGAAGGAACTTCAAAAGTTCTTCCAACTTTTATGCTCAAAGTGTTCAAAAAGCTTGGCAAGCACATGAAATCTTGTTTTTCTGGAAATGAACACTACACAGAATATATCATTTCAGAAGTAAACAGAAGCTACAGGTCAGGCAAGTTAGTTACCAATGCTCTCAGAACACAAGTTCCTATTAGGTGTTGATTTGCTCCTAGAAATGCCTCGATTCTAATCCTTACCCTAAAAGACATCACTCATTTCTCATCAGTCATTTCTTTGCAGCTAACTGAAACAGCAGACATCGGTGTGAGCCATGTTTTCACAAATACCTAAAACTTGCTCATGTGTTTGTTCTGGTCTTTCAGACACAAATCCAACCCCAGAAATGTATTCAAGTAAATCAACTCCCTACACAGCACCACGACCTTAAAACCAGCTACAGGATGAGAAAATAACTCTTTGTATCATATCAAGAACAGCCTTCTAAAACAAAGGAAAGCTACTTCTACCTTTCCTTCAGAATATCTCAGGAAGTTCAGGTTGCTGAAAATGTTCTAAAAGAAGAAACCCAGTCATACTTCAGCAAGACTAAAGTCTAAAGATCCACCACATAGAAGTATTTCTGAAAATTTTCAGTTGTTGACCAATGGCAAATACAGCACATCTGCCTAGGCAGAAACTTAGAAAATATTTTTTATGCCCTGTTCACCTTAGATAGTGGAGATTAGAGACAAAACCTAAAACACTAACTAGTACAGTAAGTTTAAGAAGTAAATGCAGCCTTTAGCAGAAAGTTGAAAAAACGCACTCAGCCACCTCAAAGATCACACTGTAGGCACAGCAGGCTGCAACAGTAGAAAAAGA
The DNA here is from genome assembly GCA_008694505.1 of Cyanoderma ruficeps. Classification (NCBI taxonomy): domain Eukaryota; kingdom Metazoa; phylum Chordata; class Aves; order Passeriformes; family Timaliidae; genus Cyanoderma; species Cyanoderma ruficeps. The sequence continues at coordinate 9,104,111 of VZDJ01000052.1, forward strand.
AATTAAGTACATTTAAAAACAAGACAACAACTCAGCCTGATTTTAAAGTTTAAAACGTCCCATTCAAAGACTGCCGTGAATGTCAAAAATCATCCCAGGGATGGGGTCTGTTCATAACCACAATACAAGGACAGAAACAAATTCAAACCTAACTTACGTAAGGTGACATTTGACTGAAATTTGGCAGTTTTCCTTATGAGCGTCCTTGAAACTTCCATGGAGTGTGACAAGACGTACAACAGTCTACTAACAACAGGCACAGAGTTGAAACCACTTTTACTACAGAGCAAAGTGAAGCCTGCAATGGTGCTGGAGACCAACACCACCAACAAGGACACAGAATTCACACCTGCATTTCCATCTGCCTATTTCATCTGGTTTGGGAGCTGGGAAACTCAAAGGTGGGGATGATGTGATGCAGCCACCCGGAGATCAGTGCTCTTCTATCACACTGGAGGAAAATCCCCAGCCCTTCTCCCCCCAGCAGACCTGCCCCTGCCCAGGCTGGCCACCACGAGGTAGTGTCCCTTTTGTTATTTCAGCAGGAAGAGAAAACAATTCCTCATCTACCACAGCACCTCACTCCAGTCAGTGCTGCTTTATTAGCACAGTCAGGAAGCAAATATTAATCACTGATACTTAAGCAAACCGCAGGGACTGCAGTTGACACAAGGTACTTAAGAAGTATTAGGACTGTTGTGAGATGTGGCTCAAGCATTCCTGTGCATCCAACACAACCCAGAGCTGCCTGCCCTCCTAAACCAGGACTGACCGTCACGTTTAAAGCAATGCTTTTACAACACTCCAAGTGAAACTGTTCTGTGCTAGAACTACTTCTCTGCTAGCTTTTGTTTTAAGCTGTGGACAAGTGAACGTGGAAAGCAAAGAATACAGCCTTCCTCAACTCCACTTCCTGCTTTCAAAATAATTCCAGCTGAAAAAACAAAAACCTAGTGCTGTTATTTGAGGAGGTGCTGTAAGACAATTATTGATTTTAGGGTAAGCTAGGACGTAACAGCTGTTAAGCAACACTCAGCAATGGTACAGGAGTTGTTAATGGCCTCTCCTGTTACACTGCTGCTCTTGTAACTATCCTAACCTATCCCTCTGCTCTATTTCACTGCACAGAAAGCCCTTCTGCAGGCAGGCACAGACCATCCACGGCTGTACACACAGACCTATCACCTAAGTTGTCCCATGACTAAAGTTCACAAGCAACTAAGAGTGATATGTGCACCTTTCCACTGCTAATGATGACACAGCTAATTAAAGGCCATTTATTACAGGTGTGCTGGCACTTTTACAGCCTTAGGAAAACTATGCAAGAATCCAATGCTTTGAGATTATTAAACAACACAGTGGTGATAACACAGAAAACTGAAATCAAAGAAAACCGAGCAGTGCTGGGAGGGAGAGAGACCAGTCCTTGAGCAGTAAAGCAGTATCATATCCTCAGTTTCAATCTCTGGGCTCTTTTAAATTATTCAAATTGCAATGCTGCCAAACACAATCAAACTTTTCCTGATGCTCAGAAGCACTGCTTTTCCTCCCTGTAAATCAAGCCAGGTGAGTTGTCACTCCGTATCTCCCAGTTTACAGCGCAGCTAGATTTCCCTATCTCTAGCTGGCTTGCAAATCGAGCAATTGAAACCAATCGTGGCACATGGCATCTGCTAGGTTTTGTTTGATTGTGCCCAGTCCAACCGTTCTGCTTCCAAATTAAGTGAGAGTTACACAACAAAGATGTTAAAATAGTTCAGTGTTCCAGCGCAGCGCTAAAAGCCTCACATGATCCAACTCGGCGTTGGAGTCAGTACAACCCTCCCAAGCCCCAGTGCCCCCCGGCCGAGCGTAGGGCAGGGACACCGCCACGAGCTCCCGGCTTTCCAGCCGATCCCGAGGAATAACCACACTTTGAGAAACACACTGCGCAGACTCCAGCACACCCGAGGCTGAGCGCCCGGCCAGAGCCGTGTCCCATCCGCACCCGGGGATAGGTTACAGGAGCAGCGCTGACAGCGGAGCGCACCAGCTCCATGTGGGGGCCGGCCCGGCAGGGATCAGTCACCTCCTTCCCCGGGCTGCTCCCTCCGCAAGCGGACGCGGCCCCGGGGAAAGTCGGCGCCCTCCGGGCTACCTGGCTCCGGTCCCGGCGCTGTGCAACGCCAGCGCCCCGCGGCCCCCGGGCCCCTCCGGGCCGCGGCCCCCGCTCCTCACGGGGCTCAGGCACACCCGGGGAGGCCCGGCCGCACCGCAGCGGGGAATAAGGTCACCGACAGCGGCCCCCGGGCCGCCCCCGCTCCGGGCACGGGCCGCCGACCGCAGCGGGGGAGGCCCCGGCCGCAGAGCGGGGAACGCGGGGTGACCCCGCCGAGGAGCGGCGGCGGGCCGGGCGCGGGGGCCGTTGCCGCGGTTTCCCCGCCGCCCCTCGGGGGCGGGCGGCCGCCCACGCCATTTTGAGGAGGGGGGAGACACGGGGGGCCTTTCCCCCGGCGCCGCGCGGCTCCTCCGGGCCGCCCGGCCCCTCGCTCCGGGCCGACCCCGCGGGCACGGCCCCGCCGCCGTCCCCCGGCGGTGCCGCCGCCGCCCGCGGGCCGCGTTACCTGCCGGGGCGGGCCGGTGGCGGGCCGGGCCCGCGCGCCGCGCCGCGTCCCTCGCCGCCATCTTGTCCGGGTTTAAAATTAACTCCCCGTGACGTCAGAGCTCCGCCGCGAGACCTTTATCGCCCGCCGGCGGCGCGCGGGGCGGGGCCTCGCGCGGGGCGGGGCCGGAGCCCCCCGGGGCTGCAGCGGGAACGGGCAGCGCTGAGGGGAGCGCTGAGGGCTGGGCGGCGTGAGGGGAGCGCGGGGCTGGGGAGAGACAGACAGACAGATACACACAGAGATCCAGACATGCACACGGGCCCAACCGCCCGGGCTGAGGTGCGGGGTGAGTGCCTCCCTCACGGCTGCCACGGAGCAGCGGGGCACGGAGGGCAGACGGACGTGTGGTGCACAGACTGAGGAGGCCCCCAGGCCGCGCAAAACACCCCCTCAGGCCGCGAATCCCCCTCAGGGGTCCCTCACGCCCTCGGCCACGGCTCGCTCGTGTAGAGCGCACAGCCAGACCGCCACCCGTGTGCTGGTGTTCACCTCCATCCTCATCCTACTGGGCCCTGGCGGCCCATTTTAGCTCTGCTGGGCCATAGGGACAGCCAGGAGAGCAGCCAGATCGCTCTGCATTTCCAGCCCTAACTCCTCACTCCAGCACTGCTGCTGGAAACACGCAGGAGAAGAGCTCTCAGTCAGAACGAGCCACACAAGTTTCCAAGGAACCAAACATTCCTGCTCTCTCTGGGGTTTGTAAGTCTTGTTCCTCTCAAGCCAAACTGACCTTGCTCCATCATTTTAAAAGGCCAACAGTGAAGGTGAGCTGCCTTTACTGCACGATGTTTTTAAGTCTGTGAGATGTCCTATTGCTAAAGGTTGTGTAAACCTTCACAGGCAAATTGGTCAGTATGACCTTGTCACTTGTTAGAAGAACACAGTGCCCAATAAATCATCATGTGGAGCGAGCAATAGGCTTGCAACACCCCACTTCAGCCTGGCAATGCTCTCTGTAGAAACCATTTTTCTCAGTTTTTAGTTATGCTAACTTAGGCCTGGCAAGGCAGCTTGTGAGTGACAGCAGTCGTAAAAGCAAACAGAGTTTGGTTCTGCTAAAACGGAGCTGGAGGGAAAGCTCAGACTTTCAAGAGATTTTCAAAGTAAAAACCAACTAACTATCCCGGAAGCACCTAAAACTGCTTTCCAAACCTTGCTTTCCTTTGCTATCAAAGTAGCACATGAGGGGTTTCCTAACACATGGGTTCATCACACCTCCTGCTGTGCTTACACTGGCAGCCCTTGTGTCAGAAAATTTAATAGCTGCAACTGAAAAAGGAATTAAAATGTCTAAAACATGCTGCAATCACAGCAAGTGAGAACTGCAGAAAGATACAATAATCAAATTATTATATATTCAATTCTAGTTATGACACTTGGATTAATAAAATATGCAGTTCTGTAAAAGAACATTATTATTGTAGATTTACATCAGCATAAATGGAAGCAGGATTCAACCTCTTTGTACAAGAGCATTCACATGAATTCTAGGAAAAAACCCAAAATGTTGCCATTGGCCTTTTGCAGTTTAATATCCTCTCTTTAGCTGGTGAAAATGAGCTTGTCCTTCTAACCTCACACCAAGTGAAGGAAAACCTATCTTTCCATGGGAAGGAAGGCAGAGCACACTGTACACAGAGGTATTTCAGAGATACTCAAGCAATTGGGCAAAGGGAAATAGCTTGAAGTAAAACACACTGAAAGCTAGAAACACTCTTAGCTGGCAAATTTAAGCTTCAGCAGCTCAATATGCAAACTAAAAAAAAAAGGGGGGGGGGAAAAATGTCACCATACTAAATAAGTTTCCTAACTCTGCTGTCAGTAAACAGCCTTGTTCCTGGTAGAGTCTGGAACAGTTTATGCAGAGAAGAGTTTGAAATAGTGCATGTTCAGACAGATAAATTTCTGCTTCACCCAACAGGATTTGCTGCTGCTGTAACATGAGAACAGAAGGCAAGAACTTGGAGGTCAGAAGGCTCAGCCTTAATTCTGTCCCCTTATGTTTGCAGAAGGAAGGAAGGAAGGAGGCATTCTCTGAGCTGAGGATTTCGCTATCAACATGTCTTCTCCTGGCTGCAAAGGTCCCCATCTCCACTGCACTCCCAGCTACATTCCTCTGAGCCAGGCTAGGTAAGGAGTTAGGAGTGACACTGCCTAAGCTGGCTGTGGATTTGGCCTGCAAGGGGCTTGGGAACAGCTGTGCAAAGCACAGGCAGGCTGTGGTGGGAAGGGATTGCTGGAGCAGGATGCCTGACCCCCCAGTGCTGGCTGGGCCAGTAGTCTCCTCAGCCAGCAAAGTCACAGTTTTTTCCTACCAGCAGCATCTTCTCCTGGATTTGGCCATGCTGCTCTGAACACTCTGCTGTCCCAAGCTTGTCCCAAAGCCATTCTGGGCCAGCCAACACCACCAGTGTCAGTGTCACCCGTGTAGTGAGACAAAGGCTGCTCAGCCACAGTGCTGGGAGAGCTGTCCCTCCCTGTGCTGGAAGGGAAACAGAGCCACACAACATCTCCTGGCCATCACAGCATGGCAGGGGACTGGCCAGCTCCTGACCCGTGCAGGCAGGGGCACCCACTGGACACCAGGAAAGGCTGAATCAGACTTGGGCCTTTTATACCTTTCCCTGTGAAGTATTTCTCAATCCTTATCAGCTAACCTGAGCGATGCAGTTGGGTTAGATTAAAGTAATCTGCATGATGACAAATCCTTAAGCCAAACACGTACCTGACGCGTGCTGAGCACCAGTCCTGGGCTGGGGAACAGAGCCATGTCCCACCTTGGAGGGCTGAGGGTCCTGGGAGGAGCTGGAGACGTCTCCATTGGTGCTTCTGCGCTTTCCAGCCGCTCTCCTCATCTGCTTCAGGCTGTCCGGTCCAAACTAGTGACCAGGGGATTCCCACTCCTCCTGCAGGCAGTCAGGAGCTGAGGACAGAGCTGTGAGATAAAGGTGGTTCTTCTGAAAACCACCCCGTCCCCAGCAATAAGGCAGCTCCAACCCTCTGGCTGCAGTTGTTAGGAGCACCCCAAGGAATAAAACTGGGGAGGCAAGGAGAGGGCAGCTCTGCAGAGAACCCGCGCTAGCCCCGGGAACAGGCAGGGCAGGCAGTGGTCACGGCCCTCCCACCACACACCACCGAGGGAGCTGTGTCACTGGAGTCTGAGATGTCCTAACAGACTCCCGCTGGGAAATCCGTCCGGATCTCGGGCTTGTTCCCAGAGGCAAACACGTGCCCTCCCGGAATCTGGAAATTCCCTACAAGGCACCTCGTCCTGCTTTTCTCGGAAAAACACCCAGGCTGCCGTACCACAGCCCAACTACTCATGGACTTCGTGTACCCACAGCTTCCTACCTCTTCCAGCTGGAGCGCTCCTCCCTCTGCTCAGTGCCAGCAGCTGCTGGAGGATGTCCTGCTCCCCGAGCCCCTGCCCACTCCGCAGCTGGATCCTCCCTTTGGCTCCCTCTGCCCAGCGCCCGTTCCTGTGCCCTGCCCACACGCGGGAACACGCTGCTCGGTCCTGCCCGGGCTGGTTGATGTTTGCCTCAGCGCCCTGGCAAAGGTCTCAGCCCCGTCAACAGGCAATCTTGGTTTCCTGGTTTGTTTGGTTTTTTTTTTCCTGGTGCTCGCCATTTCCCAAGGGCATCTCTCTCAGATTCGGGGCTGCCTTCGTTTGTCATACAGGTGATCTAAAAGTTGCTGTGCGTCATTAGAGAGTCTCAGCACAGCCCCGAGCTCGCAGCTACCTGTGTGTCTTCACATCACCTGGGGCTCACCCAGGCAAAGCCAAGGTGAGACACGGCATGAATCCCAGCCTGCTTCTTCTGCAAAGAACTCCAAGAAAGCAGAGGCATTTGAGAGAGAAAACAAATTGGGAAGGAGGGGGGAAAAAACACTTTACTTAATCTCCTGAAGCTGTCCCACATGCTGAGCGGAGATGCTTTTTTAGCTGGCTGCAGGACACGTGCTCCAGCAGAGAAATGCAGCCCCGCCCATACCGCTAATTTATACCAAGGTGAGTGGGAAATGTCTCATTCTTCCCTGGTGTTGACCCGGGAGCTGCTCCTCTGGGGAGGAAGGCGGAAATGGCATTGAATTTTAGCTGTGAGAGCAGCTCAGAGCAAGTTGCTAGGCACCAGCTGCACGAATTGCCTGCAGGTGCTCTTGCAGGAGAGGCTGGGCCGGTTTATTGGGCTCTCCCGTGCAGCCAGAGTGCCAAATACCTTTGAAAGGGGCATAATCCGTTCTCAGCCTGAAGGAGCTATTGCACAATCTCCCCAGGATTAAGGGTTTAAATGGAGGGACTGTGTCACAGCCGGGGAAAGGGCAGCGGGCAGGCCCAGGAGCCACGCTGGGCTGGGTGGCTCTCTGGGGTGGTGGGACACAACCTGCCCAGGGAGGTGACAGTCTTGCAGGGGCACATGAAAGCTATCTCCCTTGTCCTGGCCTGCCTGCATCTTATCAGGGTGGTTGAAGTCTTCAAAGGATTAAATGGCTACGTGGTTTTCTTCTGCTCCTGGAAGCCAAGCTCCACAGCCAGTTGAAGCTTTCATTGCAAGCCTTTGCTCAAGCAGAGTCCTGTCATTTCAGTCTGTATAAACACAGTGAGATTTCCATCTCACTCTTATGCAACAGCACAAGACTGTTTCCAAGACATCTTTCCAAGAGCTGTGTCTGGTTTTCTGGTACAAACAGCAAGGCTCAGGGGAGGAAGAGTCCCCATATACTCCCAGTGCTTTATCTGCATGGTGCAGAATGCAAAAATCAGGGACAATTTGTGATGGAAAGTTCTCCACCATCACAGAGGCCTTAGTGGCAGTTCAGAGTCTCACCAGAAGAAATGCTGTGTAGACATTTCATTCTTTAATGTGGTAAAATCACACTGATTTAGCTTAGTGAGCTGTAGGTATTTACCAGCAAACACTCCTGTCAGCACTGGCTGTGGGTTTCAGAGGAGGATATTTGTCCTTTTATCATAACTGATCTCTCATATCACAAGCCAGCTCCTCCCATATGGGGCGAAGCATCACCTTGTGATCCTGATTTGAGGTGAGCAGCCCAGCTTTACCCCTGGGGAGGGTGTTTGGGACTGAGCCCAGTGCAGGCAGACCTGGCTCCTGGCTGCATGGGGGGTTAGGAGTGATTGCCCTGGCATGCAAAGGGTGCTAATTACACAGCAGAGTTTATTTGCATCCTTTGCAGCTACATGACTGGCTTGCTGGGTGAGACTTACAGGTCCTCACCAGGACGTGGGTGGTTTATTCCCAGGGTTTCACATGCTTGTTTTCCATACAAGTCCAGACTGGGTGTGTAGAGATGAGTTGTGCTTAAGAGAGATCTGCTGAATTCCCACAGCAGAATGTGACCTGCAGCTCTCACTGTCCTTTTCTGGAAGGTAAACTCCTCCAACACAGGGTCCTGCACACACCCTTGGATGAGGCTCCATCAGGATAGGATGGGTTTGGATGTAACTGAGCTGCATGGTCACAGCTCACTGTACCCAGCTCAGGGGAAGTTTTGGACTAGCACAGGCTGCCTTGCCAAGGACTTGGGTACCTCAAAGACAGGGTAGCTGCCAGCAGGAGCTGCCAGTGATGGCAGCACCCAGAAAAGCCAGGTGAGGGTACCTGGGGCAGCAGCACCCCTCAGGGCTGGGATCACTCCTGTGCTCCCAGTCAGGCCGGGATGTAGGTTGTGATCCTTAACACACCAGTGAAACTGTCTAGATCTAGTCTCAGGTATTGAAGCAAGTCTGAGTCTAGACAGGAAGGGCAAGACCAGTTCTGTGGTCTGTGTTTGTAGGTTCAGTCTGGCCCCTGGGCCAAGCCAAGGACACAAAGTAGAAAGTGCCATTTAATCTGGCTGGATTAACGTGTGAATTTAATTAGATCTCATCTCGTCTCAATAAAATCTAGAACAAGCTGTTGAAAAATCACATTTAATCTTCCTCCAGGACTCTTTGCATACATTTGAGCAAGGAACTTGCAGCACAGAGCAATTGCAATGAAATGAGAAACCAAGTTTTAGCAAAACCCAGAGGGTGGGGCTGAGATCAGCATCCTGTCATCTTTGGATTTGTGAATCTGATTCAGAGGCTGTCCTTCCCCCTCTCCTCCAGGAAGACTGTACAATGAATTTAGGTGCTGTCCTGTATGATCACTCCATGGCAGCTGTCTCTGCACCCAGTCAGCCACAGAAAGCAGAGTATTGCACTGGCTATGATCACATTTAGGTAGTTTGACAAAAAAGGCTCTGGCGGCTCATCACAAGGAAAAGCATAAAACTGTTTGGAAATATTAATCAGGGGGATGTCACCAGTTTTGTTCTTTTCAAGTAATGTTAACTTGCAAGAAATAAGAGAAGGAAAAGGGGACAGCAAGCCTGGCTGTAGCAGAGGGCTGGAAACCAAAAGGCAAATTCATTTGAGATCCAGGGATTAAGATCCAATCATTTGACCTCAGATTAAAAAGTGGATGAGCACAACAAAGAATAGCTTAAAACATTTGGGAAAGTGTAAAGGAAAATCAAGTGGGATTAAATAACAAAACAGCTGCATTAAGCCAGAATGCCTCCCTGATCAGAGGCAGCAAATCCAAGTAAGGGATACCTCAAGCTTCCTCAGTGCCATCCAGTCATACCCAGCACTTCTGTTTGACAGCCACCCTCTGAGTTAAATCAAAAGGAACTCGCCCTGCCCCACACCAGTTCGTTGCTTGTATTGAGCTGCTCTCCCTCACCCTCAGGGGAGCACAGCCACCTGCCAAAACTCCTTATTAGGAAGAAATTACCCAGCAGAAGTAGGCTAGCTAGCTGTAACTGTGTGCTCGAGGACAGGAATCCCAGGACAGTGATGCTCATGCTCTGTGCAGTGTGGCTGCTTCCCAGCTTGGTGTTGTGAGCTTCCCACACCAGTGTGGTTTCTTTTCCTGGGCTTGGCCTGTGTCTCCCAGGGAAAATCATCCAGCTCCATTGAGTGACTGTTTACTTTCAGCCAGCACAGGTCATCAGTAGCCCTTTCCACAGGTTCCCTGATGTCCTCCCAAGTGTCCAGTTTCTTCTGCAGCCCCTTTGAAATCACTGGCACAGGGCTGTGGAATGGGTGTCAGTCCCAGGTGGGCACCACAGCCTGGCACTGAGGCACTGGCCCAGCCCCTGGGTGCTGCTCAGCAGCTCCTGGCAGGCCACAGCTCTGCCCCAGCCTTGGCTCCACTGCAGTTTTTGGAAATGCAGAGAGCAGCCATGGGCTGGGTGGATGGATGCTGGGTGTCCACCCTGCCCAGGTTCAGTGGAGAACCAGTGTCCCTGGGACAGGCACAGTTCCCTGCTCACACCCTTCAAACCACAGCATCCCACAGACAAACAGCAGCCTTCCATCACCGTGGCCAAAGCCACCTCCCCACTGCCACCACTCTACAAACAAACAGGCTGTGTCCTTGTGAGTGCCTCTGTCACTGGAAAGCACCTTGCAATGAGGAACCCCAGGGCTGGGAAGGGTCTGGGCATGGGACTGCCCAGAAGTGTGTTACTGCTTCTCCTTCTCCTCCTTGTCCAGTGGACAGTGATCCTGTTTTTCCAGCAGCCCCACTGCCAGCTGCAGTGGCCTGGCAAGCACAGTGACCCCGAGTGATTATTTAACAGGGGATTGTATAACAGAGCAGACACTACATTTCTGTCTCTGACCTCAGCCCTGGGACATCTCCCACCCATAAAACTTCCCAGTCTAATCTTTCAGCCCTCAGAGGAGCAGCCTTAGGCATGTGACACCATCCTTCAGAGAGGAGTGACCAGTGGGCACCAGGTAGCTCTGGGCAGGAATGGGCTGCTCAGCACATCTCAGTCCCACAGAAGGAAAAAGAGGAAGGAGCCTAATGCTCCACAAAGGTTTGGAGTCCAGATCCTGCTGAAGTGTCCCAGATGACCCTGCAAAGTCCCTCTGCTCCCCACTATCCATCTAAATGAAGCACTATCCTTTCCATTCATAGTGAGCTAGTGAGCTGTTTCAGCAAGGTGAGGATGGATGAGCTGGCCTTGAGCAGGGCCACACTGCCTCTGGAATCTGGGAGCAGCTGAACCCCTTGGATCTGCTCCAGAAGGGGTGGACAGTGCCCAGGAGCCAGTGAAGAGGTGCCTGCTGCTCTGAATAGTCCAGAACTCAGGACATGCCAGCCTTGTGCTGCTGATGTCCCTAAACCATGGTGCTCTTCCATGGGGCTGAGGAGACAGCTCAAGGCAGTAGCCTGAGCCCTCAGTGGTCAGGAGGATGCTGTGGTGTTGCAAGGAGATGGGCACAGGCAGGCCTTGCTTATCAGTGCTGGGCATGTGCCAGGTGGCTCAGACCCATCTCATTCAGAAATGCATCAAAACCAGCTTCTCCTGAAGCCTCACTGGAGCAGACACAACGAGGAGCTTGTTTCTGAGTTTGACTTCAGCATGTCCTGGCTCTGAGCATTCCCTTTCAGCAGGACTTGGTGGGTGTGAACAGCCCCTCCAGGATGAGCATGGATCTGCTGGAAGCTGGAGAGGACTAGCAGGGCCACCAGGCTGGTTCAGGTAACATTGCCTACAGGGAGAGGTGGAGACAGCTGGCTTGGTTAATTAGGAAGGAGAAGAAACTGGGGTGATTTAGCAGAAGTCTACAGTGACTTGGCAGCTAAAAGGGAGGATGAAGCTGAAGTCTTTCCAGGAGGTAAGTCAGCCTGGCTGGTTCAGGGCGTTAGGAAAAGCTCCTTCCCCAGAAGGTGCAGCCCTGGGACATGGACCCCGAGTGGAGGGGTTCCCATCCTTTCAAATTTTCCAGCCTTAGCTGCTCTGACCCAGCTTTGCCAACAGTCCTGCTCCAAAGGCTGGCCGAACCTGAGGCTCACCACCACCTTCTTTGAGAGGCAATTCTACACCAAAGTGAGCCAAAATCAGTCTCCTGCCTTGAGCCATTTGTGCCAGCTTCCATCAGACCCTGCTCCTGTACAACCTACCAAAATGTTCCTGCTCAGGGGTGCAGCAGTCCAGAGAGGGTTCCACAGCAGCCTGAGCTTAGAAGCACACAGTTTACCAACAGCCACAGCAAAAATAAGTCCAAAGGGCAAGATCAGAAAATCCAATATTTAAAATCCATGACTTGTTCCACAGCTGGGCTGGGGAGGCAGCTGCTGCAGTGTGGGTGTAACCATTAACCAGGGGGTAGAGAGATGTGATGCTGTCTGAAGAACAGGGTGCTGTGCCTGAGGTCTGTGGGTGCCAACACTGGGAGAGGCTGTGCAGAAGGCATGGGGGTGCTCCTGCAGAGCCCACACTGAGTCTGGAAACTGCTACTATGTCTGACCCCTCGGCACCCCTCAGCAGCAACCAGCTCCCAGAGCTCACCTGAAACCATGTCTGACCAGCTCCTTGGCAGGGAAGGAAAGAATAAGGCACATTGATGTATTTTTAATAGGTTACATTAACAGTTAAGTTCAAAGCTGCCTTACAAACAGGTGACACAAGATGCCAGTGTTTCCACTGAGAGGTGAGCCAGGCCTTTCATGCAGAAAACATTTTGGCAGTCTCAAAGGAAAATTGTTCTTCCCTTGGAGGAGACAAATCTCAGCTGGAAGCAGCATTTGCTAGGAGTGTCTTGATTTTTCAAAGCTAGTCTATTTCATTTACAGAAAATGGGGAACTGGACGGGAGCAGGTGTGTGGGTCTCTGAAGCCTCCTGTGCATGCCTGGTGCCTGCAGTGCTGCTGCTGGCAGGGACAGCCCTGCCTGGCCCTCACCCCCGGGGGTGATGCAAGAGGTGCCTTTGCACTCTGCCTTAGTGGGAGAGCAGAGCTGGCAGCAAACCTGCCCGGGAGGCCGGGGGTGAAGGACCACAGCTCAGTCAGCATAGGGCAGGCTGGGTCACAGCTCTGGGCAAAGGCTTTGCCCAAGGAGTGTGTCAGGGGCAAGGGCTCCCTTATCACACACTCATGGGCTCTGGTTACCAGGCTGCTCCTCCAGCTGCCTGTCAGCTGGAGTTTTACCCTGTTCAAAGGGCAGGGGCTCACAGTGCCTTTTGCCATCTGATCACTGGGATCCAGCAGCGCTCTTGTGCCCAAGGACAGCTGGGCATGTGTGTGTTCCCCATGTCACAGCGATCAGGGGTGTCCTGGCACGGAGCAGGCTGACATCCCGGGCCCCAGGACAGCAGGACAAGTACCATGGAGCTCACTGCCTGACACAGCTGTGGCAATGGGAATGCCAGCAGCTGTCCTGCATGTTCAGTCTGCTGCTGTCCCCAGCAGGGCAGCAGGGATGGCACAGAGAGCAGCCCGGAGTCTGGAGACACAGGGCTGCCAAAAATGCCAAGCCAAGGCCGGTTCTTCTTCTCCCCACAAGTGTTACAAAATCCATGGCTGAGTTTAAACACCGAACAGGCTGTGACCTCTGGCTCTAGGCTGACCCTTGGAAACACGTGCCCCAGCCTGAGAGAAAGGAGCATAAACAAACAGAAAACCCAAAAGGAGCAAATCCAGAAGGAAAGCATGGCAGGAACAAGCCCAGCTGACGCCAAGAGGGGAGGGCAAAGGAACAGCTTTCCAACAGGCACTACTACGCAGCTGCTCTACAACTGTTGCAACATTCCTGTTCTGCAACACCATCTAAAGCCAATTTTTCTTATATGTAATGAGGACAGAAAACAGAAAGAAGGTGGAAAATTCCCAAAATAACCTGCATGGTTAATGTGGTATCAAACAACTGTTTTGCTCTGGGTAGAGGTGGACTGTCTCCAAGTCTGAAGCTGCCCCCACTCTCTCCCAGGAGTGACGATAACACTAGGAGTCCAGGGAAGAGCCAGAGCTTTGGCAGCACATGGCTGGCAGGATCAAGGCTTTGCCTGGCTCCTGCTTTGGCCCAGGGCAGCCTCCACCAGTGTTAGAGCTTCTCCTTCACCTGTGTCTTCCTTCTGCAGCCCGTCATTGTGGGAATATGTGCCCACACACCCCAGCCTCTCTTTTGAATCTCCCACTTGTTTTGCCAGTGGCAGTGGCAGTAAAGTCCCTGAAGGCCCCCACACACCCCCCCATGGTCTAAGCATCCTTCCAGCCCAGCTCTCATCTCCTGCTCTGTGTGTGGTCAGAGGGGGTGGCTGCACCTCGTGACCATCTGAAAGCAGGCTCCTCCTGGAAAAAAGCCACCGGAGCTCAGCAGGTAGGCAGAGCTTGCTGCTCCCTGCGTGGGGGTGAGCTCCAGACAGAGCCCACAGGGCTCGGCTCAGCAGTGGCACCATCCAGCAGCCAGGCAGGAGCCAGGGAGGCAGACACAGCCCCACCTCTGCCATTATTTCCCTGATGCCCCCACCGTGGGAAGTGGGACGAGCAGAGCCCAGAGGAAAATCAGGAGGAAAGGGAATGGGACCCAGTCCCACCCTCTGCCAGGGGAACGTTTGAGGCAGATGTCTCACCCCACGGGGGACCCTCTGAGCTCCACCTATGCTGCTGTGGCAGTCACTTTCTCATGCCTTTCACTGCCTCATTTAATTTCTTTAATTACCACTTTAATGCTACTCAGGAGTAGCATTGCTCACATCTTTGGATGTTGGATCCTTTTCTGTTCTGTCCCCAGTGGAAGCAATCACACTTGTCTTGCAAAATCTGTTCTTCCTAAGCCAGGCTGCCATTTATCCATTATTATTGAAGTATCAAAGGCATTTGCACGTGTTCAGAAGCACACCAGCCCTCTCAAGGAGGGGGGATGAAATATCACCTCTTGCCTGATAAATTGCTTACACAAGTGGAATCAAACCCAGGTTTCTGGATTATCCACTGGGGCTCTTTTGCAACGCTGCTCTTAGGAAAAGGGTTGTGGAGATGTCTTAGCTCACAGCCCAGAGCTGGTAAGACTGCAGGAGAGATTCAGACATGGAGTTTTCCAGCTTGGATGCCTCTTGGTAACCCAGAGGAAATTCCAAAGTCAAGGATGGGTTTCTGCAGAAGCAATCTTACACACTGCCCTCTCCAAAGCACAGCTGTGTTCAGACACATATGTGCGTGCTGCCCTTGGCTGTGCCCTACACAGTCTCTCTCCTCACTCACAGAGAGCAAATTCTGGGGTGGCCATTCTGGTGAATGAGAGTCCAAACTCAAGCACCTGGGAGTCCTTCTGCACGTCTTGGCAGGTCCTTGAGGGTGATCCAGTGCAGAGCTTGGGACAGCATCCCATGACCTCAAACAGCCCTGGAGCACGAGCCCAAAGCAGCTCAGGTCTACTTCAGAGAGTTTGTCTAAGGTTTCCCTGTCCCCCGCTCAGCAGGAGCCAACACACGCAGTCCCCGGTGCTGAACCCGGAGCCAAGGGACCGGGATTTCCTGCTGCCACCTGCTGTCCCCTGTCAGCAGGGCAGGCCAGCCCCAAACCCCAGCCTGGACCCAGGGGAGGAAACAGCAGGACCCACTGACCCTGTTCCCCGTGAAGCCCTACACAGACCCAAAGCCTGCATATGAACAGAGACACAAAAGCAGTGGCCTCTGTGTCCTGATTCTCGTGGTTACAAACTCCAAAACTACAGTTGTGCCTGATTTTCTCCCTGGAGGGCACAGCCCTGGGGAATAGTGGCCCACCTTTGCTGTTAGCCAGGCCCACAGGGGAGCTTCCTCCCTGCTGACTCAGCCCATCACAGCGAGGGAGGGAAGGCGACAGCTGCAGACATGGAAGAAATAATAATAATAACAACAACAATGTCTATGCCTGCTACTTTGAGATAGTCAGTGTCCTGCTTCAATTGACAGAAAAGTAAGTTGAGTGGATGCTGGATCATCATTTCAGGTGATCAGGTGTCATCTAAGGCAAATTTTTCATCCTCTTAAAAAATATTGTACAATTTATTTCTAGGCAGGACTATAGGCCCTGAAAGGAACCAGGAGAGGGAGGAGAGGCAGAAGTCTGTTGTGAAAGGTCTGCAGAGAAGTAGTTAATAAATGTCTTTGTGGCAATAGCTGCCTTATACTTCACTGCGCTCATCTCCCCACTCTCACCAGATTCCTGGCAGAAACTGGCACCCCCTGGCCTTACAAACCCTGCAGGCAAAACCCAGGCCCAGGTGGGTTATTCAGTGCCACCTCCACACAATGCACAACCAGTCCAGTGACACTCCCCAGCAAAGCCTGGACCTGTGGGAGGACAGGGACAGGCACTTGGCTGTGTCCCTGTGAGGACCAATGCAAGCTCCGAGGTGAAGCAGGCTGCTGGGGCATGCTGCAGGGCCAAGCTGCTCCATTTCATTAGGAAACCAGGAGGAATTGGTTAGAAAACAGGGAACTCAAAGATCCTGGGCCTCATGTATTCATCACGTGCAAGCCACGTGCCACACAGCTACCTTGTACCAAGCCCAGAGCTATCTAAACTGCATAAATAAAATCCATTTTGCCACAATCCATCTACCAGACACCTGTGTGTAAACTCAGCCAGCCTGACTCTGAAAGCTGCTCTGCTTCACAGGCCAGCAGCACAGACTTTGGTGGCTGTTCTGTGCTGCTGCCACGACCAAGAGCCAAAGGTGTGCTCATTTCCCTCTGCTCCTTTGCTCAGATAAGAATGGTATCTCCCAGGTGAACACAGCTCAGCCTCTTCAACCCCCCTTCTCCCAGATATCAGCAGGGGAACTTGTTCTGGGCTTGGAAAGGACACAAAGCAAAATGCAGCTGTTATCAGCTTGGCCTCTGTGTTGCACAGCCCTGGGGACAAGGCTGATTCAGGGTTATTGGCAGGGTGTTTGGCTAAAGGTAAACAAGCAAGCTGCAGGACAAGTGTGGACAAGTGTCTGAGCTCCCAGTGAAACCTGGAGCGCTGGGCAATTTGTTTTCAGCCCCCTCCTTGTCTCAGGAGCCAATCTCACAGCTGGCAAGCCTAAGCTCAAACCACACAGAGCTGCAGGCATTCAGTGAGTGACTCTTTGGAATACTGATCTACAGTCTTCAGCAGGAACCAGGCTAATGCAAGGCACAGGCAGTGGGGAAATGGGGAATATCAGCATCTCAAGAGGACTAAAAGATAGAAGCAGCTTAAGTGATTGCAAAATGGCTTAAGAGCAGCTTCACATGGAAAGTGACTGCTGCTTAAGCAGTTTAAAGACAAGCCCCTCTCAAACATTGGTCAGCTATGAGCAGCTTAGTGCAGGAAGGGCTCCTGCCAAGGCTGCTGGGATGGCAGCAGGCCAGGGAGAGAAACAAGGGTCCCCTTGGGGCAGGGAGTGTCCTGTCCCTGCACACATTTCACACCATCCCGGCTCTGAGCCTTGTCCTCGCCCGGATCTTCTCCAGAAAGTTCTGCAAAGCAGAGCTCCTGGGAAGCTCAGTCTGCCTTCAGCAAGAAAATAAAATGGAGGCTGTGCTGGCAGTCTCACGCCAGGAGCTCCAACTCTTTCCTTCCTGCCAGTTTCAAAGAGTAAGATTAGCTTGTGTTGTCCTTGCATCCTTGAATATCCCTGCTATTTCTTAGGAATTTTCAAATTGGGCAGAAGACAGAAGAACCAGCTTCATTTGGAAGCTTTGGGAGATAAAAAGGAAAAGCTCAATTCCTTTTTTTTTTTTTTTGGCAATGCCACGGTCATCAAAGGTGGGAGCACTGGAGACAATGGCAGGGGCAGGTTGAAGCAGCACTCACATCATTCATGTTTGTTCTTTGCCTGCAGTGAAGAAGGCAAGAGGAGCAGGACTGCACTCAGCTTGAAGACCTGGTGAAGTGTTAGCACCTCATTTCTCTTCCTGAGAGAAACCTGTCCTACAGACTACTTCAGGTAGGGCTGTTTATTATTGTTATTATTATTATTACTACTACTACATGAAAATTATAGCTAAAAAAAGCAAGACTAGAGAACATGTTACTTTGAAATAAAGCAATAGCTCAGTCCTAATCTGGAATCCTCTGTTTAGCTCTCATTGTTTCATGTTAAACAGACACAAAAAGGAGGAGTTAGGGGGCATATAAAGGATCCTTATGAAGGCACAGAGAGGTCTTTGCCCACAGAGCAATAAAAAGATGGAAAAACACCACAGAAATCTTGGGTAAGGGGAACATATTTAAGTGTAACTAAAATACTTCAGTTTGAGCTCTATCCTCAGAACTCAGGAGTTTGTTTTGGATTTAAAGTGCACCCCAAGGAGATGAGAGAACTGAAAGTTCTGTAAGTGGAATTCCCACCTTCACCTACTGAAGTTTCAGGTTACTGTGGTTCAGTCAGAAGCCATGCAGCAACTTTAAATAAAGATTACCAGGTCACTGTCTGACCAGGCTATTTCTTAGACACTTCTGAAGCCTTTTGACAGGATGCTTATCCAAAGCTCACTGATTTAATCTGATTTAGCAGTTACAGTGCTGTGGTTAACAGAAAATAGAAGCATAATCTATATTACATGCAAATCCCTGCTCCCATGCCATTCAGTTTAAAATGGCCACAAGTTTGCACTTTGCTGATAGAGAAAGCATCACCTAAATACAAACTGTGCTTCCTGAGATATCCAAAGTCTATTGTATTAACAGCCTAAGAGACAGAAAATGTAGGATTTTCAGGAAGAAGCACTCTAATAACTTCTGGAGGCTTATTTGACTGCTACCCACTTGAATTTTGAATGGAGCACAAACAATTTAATTTTTTTAGTAGCTTGAAGAAAGATGAAACCACAAATGGAAAGAAAAGATGGCAAGAGAAAAAAAAAACCCAGATAATGGCTTATATGAAATTGAATAATGACATCCTGCATTGTGCTGCAAGTGCCAACCTCAGCCATCCCCCATCCTACAATCCCACTCCAGCCTTTAATTCTGAATACTGCTGTACTGCCCCTGCCAGGATTAATTTGTTTTCCTGGATCCCAGATGCTTTGGAAAAGAGGGTTAATTATCTTGCCATAGCTGCTGGCTTCCTGGCACATTCCTGCAGGATTCACCCCCTTCACGGAGACCCACTCAGGCTGCAGCTGCTCCATGAACACCAGAGAAGGAAAAGTTAAATAAATCATGCCAGAAATTAAGACCACGCTTCAGCAGCTGCAACAGTGAGGAGGAAGAGCAGGGAACCCATCTGAATTCAGGTATGGCTGGGAAAGGGCAGGACAGCAAGGCTTGGCACAGGGCAGATAAAGCTTTCTGAAGACAAGGAAAGGGACTGAGGTTACTCCCTTCAGACAGCCATGGTCAAAGCACAGCAGAAGTAATCTGGCTGCGTTAGGTTCCTCCACATCCTCTGAGAATTACAGTCCTTGGAGGAAGAAATCCTCTATTTTTAACGAGGGAAAGGCTATTGTGCATTAGGAGACTAAACAGAACACAAATATTTTGCTCTTTTAACTTGATAATGCAGCTGTCCAGGAATGGATTGACTCTTTATCAAATCAGATGCTTTAGCAGTAGAACTTGGGGGCCTCATCATCCCAAAAACCCTGAACATCTATTTGGTTCAGGTTATTTTTAACTGACTCTGGTTCTAAGGAGCCCAAATGGCACCCTAGAAACATCCCATTATCACAGGGGTGACACATCTGGTCACCCCTCCCCACAAGTGTCAATATTAATGGTGCAGCTGAGAAGACACTTGAATTTCACAACAAATCAGTCATGCAGCACACTCCTCTCTGACTGGTTAGACATGAAAATAGACACAAAGTAGACATGAAACCCTGGAATAGCTAAAAAACCCACTGGCAGCTACAGATGTGGGAATGCAAGGTATTTTCAAAAAAAGGAACACACAAAAGAATCCCAAGTATGTTTAAACACATCCCTGAGATGAAAAAATAATTGAGCAAAAAGTGTTCATGTTCCCAGACCTCGATGCATTATTTAACAGAAGAGACTGAATGTCTCCTGCTAAGCCACCAGCACATTCAAACAAGTTCAAGAACTGTTCACAAGAAAACACACAGCAGGAAAAGGAGCAATTTGCATTTAATTACAACAAAAGGGTTTCAGCCAGTAACAAGCCAGCTTGCCCCAAACATTATCCCTTTCTGAAAGACAGACTTAGTGACACCACACCCAGTTGTATCATCCCTTTCACAAAGCAGGACACCCAAACACATCCTCCACAGTTTCTTTTAAATCTTCCCTTTCATCACCCCAGCAATACCCTCTGTCTTGCTGTGGTGGTATAGAAAGTCAAAAAACAACTCTTCACACTTCTTGCATATAAGGAAAAATAAATATAAACAAGAATTAGAGTATCAGGAGAAGAGGAACAGATCTCCACCTCAATACATCTTTACCCCCAATGAAAGGTGATCAATTGGAAAAATAAACAAAACATCACCAACAAATAAAACCCAACAGTGGGACAGAGTGAAGATATTACATTGTGAATGACAGCTGTTTACAGCAGGGAATGTGCACAGCAATGTTCAATGTTTTGCTTGTATGACTTATGCAAAAGAAACAGGAAAAAAACCCTGCATTAAGAGACCTTGAAGGTTTACTTTTAATCTAACAAGTATGGTAATAGCACTGCCAAATGAGAGACAAACTCCACTCACTCCCTCGGGAGCAACTAATTCCCACCTGCCCCACTGTTCGGGCTCTGTTCTAAGGAGCAAGATGAAAGGTGAACACAGACCTCATTCCTTCCTGAGGACAAACATCCACTCTGCTAGGCCCAAGAGAAAACATCATTTTCTTCTAACAGCAAAACACCAACAAGCAATCTTTCCTGTTCTCACAAATATATGAATAGGATGATTATTTTGTGGAGGAAGAAGCTCACACAGTTCTTCAGTCTCCTCTCTTTTCTGCCCCACATGGCACAGGCTACTCATTTTGCATATGGGCCTTGCAGCTGCTCTCAAGACCTCTATGATATGCCCAGAACCATGCTCCATTTGATCTGGGAAGACACAGGAAAGATGCCTTGCACCTGAACATCTTAGGCACTGAATGATGTGATCCACTGAGGACACCAAAACATTAAAGTGCATTTCTTTCTCTTTTTAGATGAAACCTGAATGTTTTAAGGGTCACTCATCCCACACTGCAATTTGAAAACAGACTATTTTCAATGCTCAATTACAAAACAACTTCTGGAACTACATCAATACAGCCAGCAATGGAAATTATGACAGAAGAAACAGGCTTCCACAGAACACTGAATTTGAGAAAAGAGAAATGAGAGATTGGGAGAGATCTTTTCCAGTTAAAACACTGAGCAGCACAGAGCATTTCACTAGCAGCAAGATATGGCACGTGGACTTCTGTGCTGGAGCTGGCTGGAAGCAGTTTCTGGGGAAAGAGCACTGAGGCTGGAGGAGTCTCAGCAGTGCCCCTAAAATTCAAGTCCCTTTGCCACCTCACAGACAGGAGGCTGGGATCATCCCAAACCCTGTGCTGAAAGAGCTGACAAAGAGCAGCTGGTTTTCAGTTCCCAGTTCAGACACATTAAAAGCCTGATGTGAATACCTAAAACACTCATCACCTGGAGCATGAACAAAATGGAGGTAGACAGGGCAAAAGTGAATCATTGTTGATGAGAAAACCTGAAGGACATCTGAGACATTTTCCCTTGTATGATAAAGGAATATTTGCCGTGAAATTAAGAATGGGGAGAACCCAGTCTGTACTGAAAGATGTGCAGTGCCCACAGCCTGGAAAGATCCTACAACATAACCTCTCAAGGACAAGCACTCTGCACAGATCATCTTGCATAAAGGATGGATAGAGATAAAATCCATAAAGACAGAACAAAGAACTTGTAGGATAAAGCATAAAATAGCTGGCAAAGTAACTTCTGTGTAATGACTACGAACAGAACTGGAAGGAGCCCTCAACAGTCCACTGCAAATTCAGAAAGGGGAACTCATACAGAGCCCAGGACAACAGCTCCCAGGCTCCAGTGCCTGCATTCCCATTTCTGGGGGCCCAGCCCAAACAAGACACAACTCCAGTTCCAGAAGGCAGGTTTCAAAGTACTGGGACAGAACAAATGGTCTTCTCCAAAGTGAAAGATTTCTCACCTCATTAATTTCACATCACATAATCAGTTACTTTGCCTGAATCCCACTGAGATTACCTCAGCTTAAGCTACAGACAAGCCAAGATTATTCACCCAGTGAATTCTTTCATGGTCATAATAGATGTTTAAGATAAATCAGAAGGAGAAAACATTGAATTAACTGTTCAGGTATGAAAGGATATGGTGGGGACTTTCTTTTTGTTTTAACTATTTTTACCACCTTGGCTTCTATTGCAATCCATGTTGTCACCCCGACACACACACAACTTTTATCATTTAGTATGTCATAACCACTGTTTAAAAAAAGAGTCAAAAGGGTATGTTAAACACCAAAGATTTAAGTTTAAATCATGGAAAATGAGGATGAACACATTGATACAGGCTTGCAATTTTAATTTTTGAAAGGCCCCTACGGTGGGACTAGCTGTAGATGGCATCATGCTAATGCAAATGGAAAATAGGTTAAAAAAAAAAACAAAACAAAAAACAAAACCACTTTAAATAAGTATGAATTCACACAATACACGTGTACATACTTAATAAATTTCTACGTTAGCTCTGTTTGAACTATAAATCAAGTCTATACTACTAAAAGTTCAGTATGTGCAACATTAACCCCATCAAAGCATTTTATAAATACAAGCTTCTTTTTAGTATTGCAACATACTTCACTACTTAACATACTTAAAAACAAGTTCTACATTTTAAAATCTGCTGTAATAGTTCTATCTGCCAATTAAGACTACAAATGGAAAAATACTTGCTAATCTTTAACATTTTGAAAATGCAAATATATTTCATTTTTTTTTAAAGAAACAATCTTGTTTATCCTACTGGTGCTTCTTTAGACATTTGAAGATACTACACTAACAAAATACAAACTCTGTAGTAAGCTTACAACATGTACTTCTCAGAGGCAAAAATAAAAAAAAAATCTGGTTTGTATTTATGAAGGAACATCCATTTATTATAAAACAAGATAAAAGATATTAGAATTAAGTTGAAACAAGGCAACATTAGAACAACCACTTTAGAGCTTTGTGAACGAAGTGTAGTTTTCAACTTGCAGATCCAGGTGAAGGTAGCTCTGAACATGCTGTCCTCTTCTCTATAAATGGGATGAAGTGGAGAAGCAAAGCTTCAGGGTGTAAGGGTTGGAGCCATCTGTGAGGAGACAACACAGAGCACACGTGGGCACAGCTCTCCTGCTGCCCCTTCCACACTCACACTGGCCTTTGCCTTTTGCACAGAAAGCTTTTCTGCTCTAACCAGCTCTCCAAACTGAGCTAAAACTGAAATTGTGAACAGTGTATGATCCACAGTATCTCCAAAAATATCCCGCCCTAAGGTACATTGTTTAGAAGGTGGACCAAAGGTGTGGGGGAATAGAAGAGATTTGAACTGGTAACACTTCACAGGGAGAGAAACTCGTAACAGTTAGGAGGAGGTAGTTTAAAATAATATTAGACACTGGCCTGGATTCAAAATTATGTCTGGGAACACCTGGAAAAATCCCATTTAATCCAGTAAACTGTCTTAACTTCTCAGTGCAGATCTGGCCTATTGTGCACTTGTTTAGCAGGTGAACTCACCCCGCTCTATCCTTGCTAGTTTGGAGCTAAATTCAGCTGGGTTTCACAATTTCTGGTTTCAAAGGGAACCTGCTACAGGAGCAGTGAATTGAGAGCTACGTGCTGAGTAACTTAAAGAATCCTCTGTTCAAGACATTGCAGATTTCTTTATATTTACTGTGAAAGAGTCATAGAAGTGTTTGGTTGGAAGGGATTATCTTGCTGGACCATCCAGTTCCAACCTCCTGCCATGGGCAGGGATGCCACACACTACACCTGGTTGTTCCAAGCCCCCTCCAGCCTGGCCTTGGGCACTTCCAGGGATCCAGGGGCATCCACAGCTGCTCTGGGCACCCTGTGCCAGGGCTTCAGCACCCTCACAGTCAAGAACATCTTCTAACATCTAAAACCTAAATCTCTCTCAGTTTAAAACCCTTACCCCTTGTCCCATCACTATCTGCCCATGTCCAAAGTCACTCTCCCTCTTTTTATAGGCCCACTGTTTAAAGTCCTGAAGTCCACCATAAGGTCCTCCTGGAGCCTTCTCCAGGCTGAGCCACCCCAGCTCTCTGTCTCAGCCTTTCCTAGAGAGCTGCTCCAGCCCTCAGATCATTGTCGTGGCCACCACAACCCTCAACTCCTTCTCCACAGAAAAGAAATTCCAGCAGTAAGGTCAGGAAAATTCACTTACTTGGGACTCTTATCTGGTAGTGATTAAGTACAGTGAGAGCTTCCACGGCATCTGTCTTGCACTCCCATTCCAACAGACCAGACAGTGTTTTGGCAGAAGCTGTCAAATGAGAAATAAAAATGGCAAGGAGGGGATCAGTAATGTTTCCTGACAGTGCAAACTCAGATCAAAACTGGATCCAGGTAACTTCCCAAACAGGTCAGATTTTACTTACGTTTTGGGTCAAACACTTTGTATTTAATAAAGCTGAGAACTTCATGATCCTCACATAACTGTCACAAAAATAAAATAAGAGGTAAAACTCCAGCAAAAGTGCATATAAACAAATTAGCAAAAGTCCCAAGTTCCTGGAAGAGACACACAAAAAGGAAGATTCTGACTTTTTAAGAGAGTTTGCAAGAATTTATGGCAAATCATTTAAAACGTGATTAGGTTGGTAACTCTTTAGAATACCATTCTGTAGTATGTAAAGCAAGACTCCTGTGATATCACTGCAATCTCCAAAAATGTATTTAAATAATAACAAGTTCTCCTTTTTGACATTCCTGCTCCCATACAGTAGCTCTGAAGTTGTACATACAAGGACACCACTTGGGAACCAGTGTTCACTTTCAGACAGAGGTGGAAAAATGTACTTGATTTAACTGAAAAAGAACTCGCTGAGCTGTCAGCAAGCTTACCACTGCCTCCACTTAAAGAGGCCCAGTATTGCATGTTTTAAGCATCCAGAGTTCATTTAGGATACAACTGTGCCAAGGCTCCCAGGTGCATGCTTGTCTCCATTCCAAAACATCCCAGCAGTCATTACAGGGAGTCAGTAAATCCTTGGTGAGTTGCAGTCCTAACCTTCGTGTATTTGGCTTTGTGTCTTTTCACTTTCCTTCAAAAATCCCCCACATTAAACTCCTCAACTTTATTTTCAAGATTTTGTTTCTCACATTAAAAAAATTTCAATAAATAAAATTGAGACAGTAACTCCAGGACTGAACATATCCATAAAAATGTAATTTAAGGAACAGGTCTCTTCCAGTGGCTCTGCTATAACCCTCCCAGTTCCTTGTTTTTAAAAGCAGCACCATGAGAAGCCAGGGCAGAGCCCAGAGAGGGATGCCAGTCCCTCCAAGTGCTTACCTTTACAAATGTTTCCTCAGTCACACACAGGGGAACATTGTAATAGTGCAGCACACACGAGGGGGGCTGGATGATGTTCTTGGATGCTTGGCCAGCACTGGTGAAGCGATTGTTCTTACTCATGGCAAAATCCTTGTAACTACTCGTGCCATCCTCCAGTTCAAATATCTGGCTTGGAACTACTGAGTGCTGCTTGGAAACACTGCAATTTAAGGATAAAGTCTCTCAAATAATTAAGGCTATCATATTTTGCAGATTATTATTTTGCAGACTATTATCTAACTAGAAAAGAGCTGATGTTTCTTTATAATAATTTGAAATAAATACAGTAAGAACAGGATGGATTGAATTTGACACCATCCTTAAAAAATGCAGAAAGAATGGATAAGACACATCACAGAATGCAGTTTATTAGTGGCCAATCCATGTAATGACAATATGTTTTATGAATGTAAATAAGTAAAATTATAATAAATCTTAGAGTGGTTGGGGTTGAAAGGGACCTTAAAGTAACCTTCCAACACCCCTGCCACGAGCAGGAACAGCTTCTACGAGGGCAGGTTGCTCAAATCCCCATCCAACCTGGCCTTGAACACTTCCAGGGATGAGGCATCCTCAGCTGCTCTGGGCACCCTGTGCCAGTGCCTCACCAGCTCACAGAAAAGAATTTCTTCCTAATATCTAACCTAAACTCACCCTCCTTCAGCTGAGAGCCAAAATAAACAGTCACAAATTGGAAATCATAACTCCAGCAATGATAACAGAGTCATGTGATATTGTCCCTTTGAAGACTCATTCCATCTGCCCACTGGTGGACTGTTAATCTGATAAAACATATTTACCAGACATTGAGTCTCTTTCCAAATAACTTGACATTATTGAGATGTGTGACCGCTCTTTCTACAGCGTATTCATCACCCATTTCAACCAGTGCTGTGCCTGGAATAGTCTTCATAAATTTCACCTGAGACAGATAAGGTAAAAAAAAATCCCATTGCAACAGAGAGCTCAACCAATAGTTTTATAAAACATTAGGATATATTTTTAGACAATCTCAGACAGGCTTTTCCCAAAGCATTTAAAAGAATCAGAGTAGTTGCCAAGTTTCTAATAAATGATGCCTTACCTTCTCAATGTTTCCATACAAGCAGAACAGGTTGAATACCCTTGAACAGTTCATCTTGAGCTGATGCAACCCACTGACCATGACAACTGACCCAGAGGGGTTTCCCCCATGCATGTAAGAGGAGGAGGCCTGGGGCAGTGGATAAGCAACGAGTTCTGGAGTGTCCCGGGATCCCATTCGGTACCGGCTCGGCAAGGGCAGCAAAGGGCCGTGGGAGCCTGAGGAGAGACCAGCGTTTGAGTTCTTTGGAATCACTCTCACTACTCCATCATGCATCAAACCCACACACATCATGAAAAGGAGGGGACAAGGTTACAGAGATTGCTGGAAAGAAGATATATTCCAGTAATTGCAAAAATCATTATCTTCCCTGCAGTGTGCAAAATATTTGAACATAAATGTATCAGATGAAATAATTAAAATCAACATTCAGAAATGTTCCCATCTAGTTACAGAGCTACATGACACCAAGACAGAATATTACAAAGTGGGGAAAACAAACCAAAAGGATTAAGACAGGGGTCAGGAGATGACACAGCTCTTTTTCCCAGAGACATGAGATTAAGTCAGAAGCCTGCCTTTCTACCAAATGCTCATTTGGAAGAATCAGCAATCAGCAACTTCAACCCCCACACTAATGCAGAATGAAGTGGTCCTATTTTCCGCTGTAGATAAAGTGACACATTTCACTGAAATAGACAATTTCTTTTTTCTTTTAGTGATGAGACACTACTAGTAAGCAATACCTCTGTTCATAGAAAATGTCAGTATTACAGACCAAAAGGAGGATCCCTGTTTTCCTGAGACAAAAATAATGTGAAATTCACATAAGCCAAGTATAAAAAGACCCTTTTGTCTTTTTTTTCCCCAGCAAAAAAAGCATTAATGACAGGGAAACAGTGGTATAGGAGGAGATAGACACATTACTTATGATAAATCACATTGCACCTGACAGCTGGGAGAGTAAATTACTAGAAAATTCACAAGTGAGTGGGGACTTGTCCCTGCACCCTGAGGTCTTTGCTCAGCACGTGAAAGCGACAGCAGGCCTTGCCTTACAGAGAACACTTCTAACAGCACTTTACAGCACTGATCCCAGAACATCTTTCCTCTGCAGTCACACAGCTCTGCCTTTTCTGAATCAGCCAAATTAGAAACACCAATGCCAACAATTCATAGCTTTGCATGCAAAAACTTCAGAGCTCTCTGTTGTACCAAACCATTGATCATGCTATATTGCCATTTGCTACAAGGAAACTGCTTTCCAGTCCAGGTATCATTTTCTACCACTGCCAGGGTGATGGCAAGAAAAGGAAATTCTCTTCCAAGGAATGAACCTGTAGAGCTGAACACTTTGGGTGACAGGAAGAGGGGAGGCAATGAGCGCACAGGGATTTCAGAACTGCAGGTGAACTGCTCATGCTGAAGGGAAGCACAGCCAAGCATTGATTAAATATTTACAGTTCCACAGAGCATGAAAGAAATCACAGGCAGCTGTCATCCCACGTTACTTACCATAGCCATCATGTCTAAAGGATGAGGGGTGCTCTCCCAGAATAGCTTGTCTCTGCCGGCCCTTCCCTCTGTCTAACGTGGGAAGGGAAAGAAAGCAGCTTTTAGTATGCACAACCAGGCACTTGACTTCTCCAGTTAAGACACAAAGCTTCTAGTTAAGAAGTGAAAAAGTAATTTGAGTCCTTGTTAATTTTATAAACGATTTCTCGTTCACTCTATGTCTAAAAACACAAGCTGTAGCCCTGGGACACCGAAATTAAAAGACTGCCATCTGTATAACAAATTGCACTTAAGTTGATTGGGGGCAGTGGCCAATGAGGAGATGCAGACATTTAAAGTTTATGGAGATACCCAATAGTTCTCCTACACAAACACCACACATTAGTATAGAAAACACCATACAGCAGGATTTACCCATGTGTCTCTTAAAACAAATTTGAAATGCAGTACTTTTGAAAGACAGTACCTGAATCATAATATTAGCTTCAACAGCAACACATTTTCAAAGTGGGCTTCTTTCAAGAAGTTTCAGCATAAGCCAACAACAACCTGTATTACATGGTTTCATAATCAGTAAACAGAGAGCATTACATATGTGTACATTTATATTTACAGAACACCTACTGATTTCTGGGCGTGCTGAAAGGATTGTACATTGTGGCATTATCAGCAGCACAGAACAGTTCGACTGAGGGAAAGGAGCACTGAGTAATGCACTGAAACAACAGTCAATCCTTTAAGAAAACCCAGTTCTCTAGGATATAAAGTTAAGCAAGGGGTCTACATTAATGGAGGGAAGCAATGCCTCACAGCCAAAGCTGTATTTTCCAATCAGATCCATGCTGCATGACAAAAAAAAATCTAAACTTCCAGATTTCTTTGTGGTAAGCAACAATTCTTTTCTTACAATTGAAAAGATGAGGCAAGGCATTTATCAGTTTACAGCAATTCTCAGGATATTTAAGTATGACTGCTGAAAACTCCAGCCCAATGCAGTTGGAAGGATTTCCCCCAAAAACCAGCAACTATTTGATTACACAACAGTGGTAGATGAAAACACACGTGGCTCTTTCTGCTCAGGATTTTGAGGCCAGGTTCCAAGTCAGATATTTACTTTGGCAGTAAAATCTGAAGACAGAGCAGTCCTGAACACTTTCAAATATATAGAAAGATTACTGTTGTCAAGTTTACTTTTCCATTCCCTTTTCAGGCTCCAGTTCTTGGCTCTAGAAAGCAAATGAGCAATCAGGTCAAGTATTTTGAGCATTTAAACTCTATGCAGTAATCATCTTTCAGAAAAATCAGTTTTTTAATTCCAAGCCATGGAACTAAAATGCTTTGAAACTGCCCACAGTAAAATACAGTCAAGAATCACATTCTTCAAATAAAGAATTCTGTGAGAAAACTTTGAAAAATATTTCCTCCTGTGGTGGTGCAAGTCTCTCCTTGCCCCATTCTTGTTCCTTCCTTGAACAAAGCCCCTGGATTGTGCCAGTACAAACACTTGTGTAAACAAGCACTAAAACACGAGAACTGCCCTGTGTTAAAAATAATTCTGAAAGGAAAGTTTTTCTATGATCTTGTTTAAGCTTGGGTTCCTTGATTTTTAGTTTTGTTTTTACATCAGGGCCTTGAGTCACTGAGCAAACTGGTATAACCACCAAAGAAATGCTCCAAACTATAGTTTGAAACTTCTGGCTAAAGGCAAGTAGAATACTAAGTCAGGTGGGTTTATTCAATCTAATGTAATATGAGTTCATAGCAGGCACTTTCAGGAAGTTTACTTTAGTGGAGAAACAAAACACTAGGGGCAATTTATTACCATAAAGAACCAAAACCCGTTCTTAAAAAAAAAAATCATTAGTAAAATGCATTTCCTTCCTAACATTTGAAGGGCAGGTGTGAAATTCTGAAAGGATTTCGTGGCATATCTGTCCTTGGAATGAAATTCCTTTGGGATGAGATCTTTGCTGCAGTGAGAGCCCTACAGATCAGGTCACACTATGCTCAAAACCCAAATAACGCTGGTGCAAGGGTGACTTGAAGGACAAAAACATAAACTCTTTCAAAGAAAACCCCAACTCCTGGATTACTTTATGGGCAAAACTGCTCTAGATGCCTGTTTTCTCGAGTGCATTTCACTGTTCATTTAACAATTTATATTCCCATTGTGCACAGAAATTGACGTGGATCATCCTAAATGAAAAATCAGGCTACATACAATATGAATTTATATATATATATATATATATATATANATATATATATATATATAAAAATACAAGTCGAATTTTTTTCCTCTTGCGTGTAGTAGGGTGCTTATGTATAGAAAATAGAAACAGTAGCACAACAAGCACAAAAGAGTAGAGTTCTTGAAAAGAGCAAGCCACACTTATCCCAAGTTTTTCATTTTCCACTGTTTGCTCAAGTCTGGGGAAGTTTTAGTTCATACAGTCATACCTATCTGCAGGCCAATTATAGAATGCAATTAGATGCACAGTGTTACAAGTCAGCCTCCAAACACTGCAATGATCAAAAGATACAGAGGGGTCAAATTAATCCTTTCAATTTTTCAAATTCAAACCTTTAGATTTTTTCCTTTTCCCTGAGTTTCTTCGGAATCCCTTTTCTTTGACTTAAGAATTTGAGAAAAAAATTTGAATCCCAATACAAATAATCATAATCTACAAGCTGCAACCAATACTGTAGCTCCCTTGTTAACTTTTTACAAGAACTTCAGTTGGAAAAGCCAAGCCCTAAGTTTTTAGTTGTACAACAGTTTCACAAGCCCAGTGTCTCTGCAGAATTACTCTGAAAGTGCAAATCTCTTGAGAGAGCCAAAGCCCTGGTTCTCATGTAGCCTTTGATAAGTAGATACTCTATTTTGGTCACATTGTCTTCACTTTTCTAACTTTACATTGAACACATTATTGTACATAGGTTACTGAACACTGCACTTAATAGTTACAGATTTTTGGTTATTTTTAAAGAAACACTTTACAGGAGTTAGGCTAGAACAGCAGTTGGACTGTACATATATAATCATAGTTTCCACTGACATGAGTTCAGCTCTGAGAATTCTTACAGCTGAGTACTTAAGAGACAGTATGCCTGTACCAATTGTGAATCTCCCTATTTTATTACTTAAATATAGCTGAGGGGACTTATTGGTATTGCATTGCTCAGTTCCAGCTATCTGCATATAAGGATTGAATTTCCCTACCACTAAACAATATTTACACGGTTAAGTCTGAATGCAACTCTCACATACAGCAAGTAATGAAAAGATTACAACATCAATGATATCAACAAGAGGTTCTTAATTTTGGAGGTTCTTGACTTTTCAGTGGTAATTTTAAGGGCAGTAAGACCAGCATACATACAAACTTGAACAGAATGGGTACAGTCTATCATGTTATTCATCCCACACAAATCTGCAGTACTGAAAATGTCCTCCTTTAAAAACTTGTGGTGGTGATGCATGCAGTATGCAGACAAGGTGAACTGCAAGTCTGAGGTTTTTCAGAGGGTTATTTTGTTTGTTTGGGGTTTGTTTTTTTTGCTGCTGCCGATGTGGTGCATGATGAAGTGTAGAGTCAGCCTGCTGAAGTCCTCTATCCTTCTTAATGCCTTGTCCGACATAGGGGAAAAGAGTCCTTTCGAAGGAGAAGCAGTGTGCAAGTTTGTAGTTTATAAGGAATAGTCTGTGCCAGGTTTCCTCTCCTCCAAAGAGAGAGAGCTGCTTGGAGAAATGCAAGTCCTTGAGAACTGCGCAGGTGCTTGGAGGTGTGGGCTCCTCGCAGCACTAAGTGCTGAAGCACACGGCAGTAGGGGGCACTAGGGCTCAGGGTTACCTCCCTGCCGGGGCACAGCCTCCAGCAGCGCTGGCCGGCCGGGGAAGGGCTGCTGCCACACGGCCTGACACGTGGGAAGGGCTGGCACGGCATTAGCACACTCAAACAGCTACGGGAGAACGGATCACAACCTACCTCGGCGGCCCAGATATGGCTTAGTGTAGTCCCAACTATCGTTGTCATTCCTAATGACATTAAGTCGAGTTGGCTGTGCAAACAAAGTAAAAGTGAGAGAGGTTAAGCCTTGACTATATGTAATTTTTTTTGAGTAAAATTAGAAGAGAAGGTGCAAGCATTACCCTTGCATATTCAATTTTTAGTGTGCAGCATCCTGCATAGATATCTGCTCCGTTGAGTGCAGCCTTCGCCTTCTGGGCACAAAACACTGATTCAAACATACACATCGTGTTAAGGATCTTTTCCCCACGTGTGTCATTCATGGCCCTTTTATCTTATGGGGGTTTACTTTTGTAGCCTGCAGGTATTTCACTATTGTATACACTACACGAACTCCACACAGACTCTACAGCAAAAAGAACTAAGTGCACACCCTTTTTAGCTCATCAGCCAAAACCCCCCACATAACTAAAAGAGAGACTTTAAGTGAACAAATACTGATCTTGCCTCCAAAAAATACAACAGGCAGATGCATGCACCAGGCTCCAACACCTCATCCATTCCATATGCTCCCCTTACTCCAAGGTTAGTTCTGTGATTAGCAGAAAAATGTGCCTGAGCCTTGGCCCATGACAACCCATGATCTCACCCATACTCAATAATGTTTGGTGTCAGAAGGGCTGAACCTTGCAGAACAGACCTTTTGCACCATGCCATGATACCATGCAGTGACATTTTAGAAAAAAGTCCAAAACAACAGGATGTGCCTTGGTTTTACCAATTCCTGCAGCTCAGCTTCTTCCAAAGCAGGTTCACTGTGGAGCTTTAAAATCAGGAAAGTTAAGTTTCCCAGCCCTGTAAGAAACTGACACTGGCCAGAACTGCAGAAGTAAGGGGTACGTCAAGTAGCATTTAAATCTGAGCAAATGCCTGAAATGTTCACATAAGGCTTGTCTTGAAGCTCACTTTCCTTGCTGCTGCATTACTTCACTCACATTTGTGAGTTTTCTTTCAACTGCTGGCTGGTTTCATGTTCAATAAAAGGCATGTTACAGAATTAATTCAAAGGACACAAGGATGGCAGTTTCTGAGTGTGTGCAGAACTCTCCCCACAACTTCCCTAATCTCACAAGATGAAGAATAACCCTCAACTGTGCAAGTCACCTGATCCTGCCAATTCCATCTATGACAAACTTAACACATACAGTAAGTCAAAATTATTGTCTCTTAGGACACACAGTTTAAGTTTTCTACATAGGTAAATAGCAATTGGTTTGATTTAATGGAAGTTAGGTAGTTCCCTTTCCCTGGAAAATCATCAGTGCAGCTATCACATCGGTAGCATCTGAAATCACAAAATAATGCCAAATAATTTGGCAAGTTTTGTTCAGATAACAGTTAAAAATGGATGTTAATAAAGCTTCAGGAAGAGGGTTGTCAGGGTTTCATAAATTAAGGCCTAATCCTATCAGACTTTGGACTTCACAAACCACAGCAACATACAACAATTCTGAACATTCAACCCAAGAATAACTGAAGGCTGCAAACAGAGTAAACAGTAGGAAAATGGAGCAGGGAATTTCTTCAACACATCATGGCCAAGAATCAAGGCCAAGGATGCCTAAGTTGGCCTTTGCTTTATAAAGTCAGAACAGTAAGACAGGCAGTACATACTGGGACTGCTTTAGAAGAGTCTGAAGGAGACAAACTGCACCTCTGCAATCCCTTACCCATTTCCTGAGTATCAACACAGGCATGAAACTCCTGTGTATAAGGCGCTGTCAAATCTATGATATAATTCATGTCTGCAATTACTAGGCCTGAGGGACTATCAACATGGTTATCAGCCACTGCTGACAATGCCATTTTCCTACAAAGATGAAATGTCTGAGTACTACTTTGTCTTACAAGCATACAAGAATTAGAAGTTACCTGTCTGAGACAGAAATTGAGAAATAATTTGGTCTCAAAATCACATGGCATTTTTCTGACACTTGCAAGTTAAACCCATTTGGAGTCAAGAACCTACAGCAATAAAAGAAAAAAAAAAACCAAAAATCCCACACTCAAAAAGGATATTCAACCATGGCTTGTATTCCATTTCTCTTGAATATAACAATGCGCTGAACTTTCCCAACAGGGTTGCACACAGTGTACAAAACATCCTAAGGAAGAAGAAGAAAAAAATTTTAGTCAGATGTGAAATTCCAATCACTTTTGGTCCACAGAAAATTTTCTTGCAGTGGCATTTAAAAGCCTACCAGTGTCATTAGCCTAAAGTAAAGCTTGACAACAGTTTACTGCAGTTATTCAGACTTGCCACTTAAAACTGGTTGCAATTTTTCATCTATTTTTTTCTATCTGTAGTTCAAATTTAAGAAGAGTGCTGAGGAGGAAGAAGTAGTATTGGGCTTTGGGTCTTTTTTTTCTTTTTTGAGGGGGAAGGATATTTGGTAGACTTTTGTTTTCTTTTGTTGGGGGTGTTTTTTTTTAAATTATGCAGACTTTGCCTGAGGCATTCTTAAATGAACTGGTTTTAAACCCACTGGACAAGTGCAAAATTTGTCTTTTCCTCAGCACATTTTTAGCTGTCATGGGCACAGCTGCTGTCCCCAGTTGCTGTGACTGTGCTGCCTTCAGTGAGCTCTGCTGCTTGCCAGTAATTCTGGAAATCTGCCTGCTTCTAGCACTCATTTGTATATGCTAAAGCAACAGCTGGGGGCAGTGGGAAGGAAGAGGTTTGGTGGGGGTTGTTTGTTTTTAAAAAGGAGCTGCTGTGCCAGAGGCTTCATCCTCAGAATTCCCATGGAACTCTGCTAGCCCAGATCCAGCTTCTGCTCCCAGTTCCTTCGAGCATCCACCTCCAACTCAGCAGCTCACACAAGGCAAATATAAAATGCATGAATGAAGCAGCTCCCAAAATTTGTGTTACAGTCACACGCAAAGAATACTTGAACTCAGTCACTGGATTTGTTCACACAGCTCAGAGCAGGTTTGTTTTTAAACACTAAAAAGCAACTCATACCATGGCATGCTCTTCCATAAAGAAAATTGACAGGAGAAAGAAAATTCATCACTCACTGATGAACCAACAGACAAAGAGCTATGGATACTCACAAGACAGGGAAGCAGAAAGCATGGTATGGAACTGAGGCAATTTCAGGAATACCAAGCTGCAGCCATATTTGCTCTCATAATATACAGCACATTAAAGAAAACTTAATGCTTGCATTAAGTTCCTTGGTTCCACACACCCCAAACACTCTGGTTGATCCACATCCCTAAGAACAAGTGATTCATACTTGTATCATAGTACACAATTGCAATTTTTTCCTGAAATATTTCTGTGCAATTTAACATCTACTATAAAATCTCCTATAAAAAAATAAGCATTTAATGCATGATGAAACATAAATTCTTAAAAAACAACAACAAAACCCTGCACCCTAAAAAACCATGTACACATGTAAACATGCCATTAATAAATGGCAATAAATTAGGATGCAAATGTATAAATGGTACAACTTGAAATACTAAAAAGGAAAATACGTAGGCTCAAGTAAAAGTGAGGAAGATTCCATCAAACTGGAGTTGATCATCAGAAGATAAAGGTTTCACCTTTCCACAAAGGAAATACTTAAGAAGAACTGCAATAAAATAACCCTTCCTTACTGGAAAAAATGACTTGCTCTTTAAACATACACCAGTCAGAGCCTGAAGGCTCAATAACAGTCTGGATGTTGTGGCAACACATTTGGAAATATTCCAGAAGCATGCAGCAACTTAAACATTTCAAAATCCTCACTTCCGAGGTCTTCAAATGTATTGCAAAACATCTGCACCAGACTGAATAGTCTTGAAAAACCTTAATTTAAGAACATGCACGTTACCTACGTGAAGATACAAAAAAAGAAACGAAAGAAGACCATAAATAAAAGCATACCACTGTAATTGGGTAGAGAGGATTCTGAATGGACAAGAGGAGAACTTTATTCCCACCAGATGGGTCATCAGTGTTCCCTGGGCGGGTGATCCTCTTGCTGGTGGAGTAGTTGAAGAAGGCCTGCTGCCCAGCAATGTACACAGCCTCGTCTGCTGCAAATGTCACACACTTCTTGGCACTCTCCACGTTCTCAAACTCCACCAGAGCCTGGCGCTTGAACGGCATCATCATGACGTAGCTGGGGAGGGAACAGCACACTGAGGGCTCCCGCTCAGCGCCCGGCACGGCCGCTCACACAGCTTTGTTTGCAAACAGCTCCTAACAAACACATACCATATGGTTCCAAACTTCTCCAGGGCTTCCACAAGATCTGCTTCCACGACAGACTCGCACAGCCCTCGGACGTGGACGACAGGAGACACGGAGACTTTGTGATGGCTTCCCCCGGCATCCTAGCAACAAAATGACATTTTAAAATTCAACACGGAGCAAGGAACACTCCCGTCATTAACTAAAATTAAATACTTGGTAGACACCACACTGGGTCCAGAAGCAGCCATCTAAATGCACAATCCAAGCCTGTGTTAAATAATTGAACTTTTCTTTCCAAGTTCAGTTGCTGAAGTCTACTTAAAATAAAAAGCTTTTCAGATTTAATTAATCTGTTTGCACACACAGGATTTTTCTTGTATTTAAAAAAAAAAAAAAAAGCAGCCATTTAAGACTGATTGAATTGTAGGAGGTCTTACACACACCCTATTCATTAGGAGCATAAAAAAAAAATTAGGACATGTCCAACAGCTCAAACATTTCTGACACTCTGCTTGCTGATGCCGATGTTTTTGAGACAGGCTGGGAGAATAAAAAAGCAAGAACAAATGAAGGCCATCTGTAAACTGAATGCAAATTGAGTATTCTTCCAATGCTCCACAATGCAAGAAAATGCCAGCTCTGGATTATGGTTGAAATAAACCCAAGCTCCCTTCTAATTCTGAACGAACACGTTTTTAAAAACTCACGATTTCTGTACATATGGGGCTCTTTTCACCCCAAGGCTGACTACTATTAATGGATCCAGACATCCTGCATTAGCACACAGAATTCCCACCATAAATATTTCTCAGAGCTGCTTTCAGACAGGCTCAGTTCTGTGCAGCTGAAGAATTTGGGTTGCAGTCAGCTCATCTTTCCATGAAAACCCTGAAGTAAGGCTGAAATTTACCTTAAATATTCCAGGGCACAGAAGGTTAAAAAAAAATGTAAGCAATAATGAGAGATGATCAAAAAAAAAGATTAAATATAATAAAGGGCACACTAAAATATACTGCAAATACCCAGCACCCAAATTTCATATTTGTAGCAGCAGTGTGAAGTTGATGTATTCAAATTTAGTGACTACATCAATGTGTTCCATCTAACAGAACAAGTCTTGTTGTTTTTCCACTTGTTCTTATGCAGCAGCACAAGGTCTTCTGGAACTTGGGAGAGATTCTCATTTGTAGCACAAAGGAGCATTGAGCTCCAATAATTAAGTAACCACAATGATTGCTACCACTGTTAGACATTCCTTTCTTCTCTGTCCATTTGAACTCGAGATGCCAGGAAAAAACAGATTCCAGATAACTACAAATTGAGTCCTGTGTGTTTAACTCCCGTGTTGCATGTACAGTTCTCACTAAACAATTATAGATGTTTTTTTCTTTAAATCAAGGATTTGACCATTCTGTTTGAACCAAAAACCAGCACTTCAGGCTCAGATGTCAGAACAATCTGCTGTGTAGTATTTTATGCCTACCTTACATTTTATATGTTTGCAATATGAAAGCATTTTCAGTAGAAACACAATTCTTTGACAAAGAGCCGTGGCAGTGCTGGGAAAACACCAGCGGTGGTATTTGCACAAGTTACCTTGTATCCCGAATCAATCAGCCCGGGCGTACGGCAGGAGCAGTGATCAAAGCAGTCACCAAAGGTTCACACTTTGAACTGCAAATGCTTAGGTAATTGCAGAAGGAACACAGCTACACAGAGATTTTATTTTCAACTAGTATGTTCTTAACCCACATACACACTTTTCAAAGCTGAAAAAAGCACCTGAGGAAGGCTTCACAAGAAAACTAACAATACCACCTTTTCCTGCAAACACTATTACCCTGAGATGTTGAGATAAAAGGCACCTTTTCTTTATTTACAGTCTACTGAACGACCAAAAACAATTACGTCAATTATTCATTTTCCTGCATACTTGCTACTAAATTAAGACCCCAGTTAGTATCAGGGGGATGCATTTCTTTTTAGGTTTCTTTAATACACTCAAGAAATCCCATCTAATAATAATTCCGTCTAATCACATGGTGAATAGAAGCAATGATTTGCTTATTGAATCAGACTCACCACAAGGAATAGTTATTAGCAACTTAGTACTTGCTAATATCTCCATAAATCACATCAAGCTTTCCAGAGCACGGGTACTCAGAAGAGTATTTCACTCTCCCTCCCCTTCCCAGCTCAAACTTCTGGTTTAGTTTCAGTTCATGTTTCTTTGTTATGCACATCCCTTTGTATTTTTATCTCCTAGCAGGTATTAATAGATACAAATCTTCCTAATAGTGCAAATTCTCTCAAAAATTAAGACTTTTACACTTGCATCTTCAAATTGATTATCCATGAGTTACATGTACAGGTGTCTGCACTTCTGCAGAACATCAACAAATACAAATTTTGCTTTCTGCTGTCGTTAAAGCAGCGTTTGGCTCTCCAATCCAATTTCCTTCTCCCAAAACATCACACAGAAGGCATTCTTTCAGCAAGGTTTAGCAGGAGATTTAGAAAGAACCAAAAACTGCCATTATAGTAACCTGCACAGAGGCTCAAGAAGGAATAAAAAACAAAAAAAACTCCCCCCCAAAAAACAACAGAAAAACAACTCCCCCAAAAAAACCCCCAAACATAAACGAGTGATATCTGAACCACCTGCCATGAACTTAAGGACTTACATACAGCGAATTTCAGCACCACTTTTACACACATAAAACCTCTGCGGGGGCCAACCAGAGGGTCTGTGCTTCACTCCAAAGAGTTTCTAGCCAGCAGCAGTGAACAGCAGCACGAGAACCAAGCACAAATCAGTCCTGAGCCAGGAAGCCTCAAACTGACATTCACAGAGCACACGGGGTGCTGAAAGACGGGGAAATGCCACAGGTAAATATTTGGGTGCAAAGAAGTCTTCCCAAAGGGCAGGTACACATATTGTCAAACAAGTTTTGCAGCTACCAAGCTGCAGTATCAAGCAGACCTAGAATGACCCTGGGTTTCCTCTAGAAGGAGAAATAAAACCACTGGACCACATGAAAAATCAAACGTGTCTGCAGAGTGTCAAGCGTGCAGCTGAGGTCAGAACATCCACAGCTCAGCCAAGTGCTGCTGGAATTCCTCCCCAGAGATGAACAATGCAGGATTTTGACCGAGATCTCACTGCCTGTGTATCTTGAAAGCTGCATGTGCTGCAGCTGGCACACGGACAAAGGTTACAGCTGAGCATCTGCTCACGCACTGACTAACAACCACCAGTATTTCTCTGCCTACAGAGGACTCTAAAGGAGTCTTGCAGTAACTCAGCTCCCACGAGGGCACAAAAGCCCCACGCAAAACTCCAGCACCACACGTGCACTCCACCAAAGCCAGGAGAACAGAGTAGCCAATGTTACACCTATACCATTAATATATATATATAAATGTATGTCAAGGGGGGTTGAAAGCTCAGTAATGATTTCTTGAAGAATCGTTAGGCTGGACAGAAAATGCAGGTAATTTAAATAGATAATGGAACAGACTTCCTGCTCAAGACCATTAACAAGGACAGAAAAGGTTTTCCCTCAAGAAAGAAACCAGGAGCAAAAAAATGCTTGCCCTGAAACGAAGCTGAGGCACAAAGGGAAGCACTGACATAGCCAAGCAGATGAAGTACAAGCAAGTGACTTCACATACCCAAGACTGCAACAGAAGCAGCTTCAAAGAATGGCTGTGGCACTTTAACATCCATTTTTTGGTGACCTACATACCTCTAGACAGCGTTTGAAACATATCGATGGTTTCTTGTCAACTGAATTATATTTTGCCATTCCAAAAAGGAAGAAAGGCATCATGGGCTGTAGGACGATGCCTGTCTTGCTCATCAACTCCAGATCAGAATTTTCTCACCAGCTGTTTGCACAAAAATGTGTCCTTTACCCTGAGCTGCAAGGAGAGCTGCCTTCCATTTAGCACCCAGGAAGTTTGAGCACAGTGGCTGAGAAGCTGCAGGATCACAGCCCTGGTTTACCCTGCAGCAGCTGAGAGCTCTGTCTGTATATTCAGACACCACATCTCACTTTCCCAGCAGCAAAGACAGGGAGAACAGATCTTCCTGACTTCACAAGAATGCTCAGGAACAGGGATGTCAGAAACAGTGAGGGAAGTGGATGCTACAGGTTGTATAAATAAGACATAAAACTGACATTTAAGGGAGGGAGAGGGGATGGAGCTGAAAGGCCCTCAAAATTCCCTTAAACACAGCTCTGAGCCCACGTTATCCCAGTTCCTGACCCTCCACCACACTGCAATTCTGATTCCTCAGACAGGGCTTCTCCACCACTCAGCATTGCTTCTTCCAAATCACACTCTCTCCTGCAGGAACACATCCTGCTCCTTCCCTGGGCAACATCCTGGTCTGTTCTTGGCTCTCCTGGCTCCTCAGCCTGGAGATGAGCCATGAAGGAGAGCACAGACCTCTGGATTACGAGAAGTGTCCGCACAGGTGGGAAACAGAGGAAAACAAAGAGCAAATTAAGTGTTGGATTCCCTCTGGATCTCACTCAGAGATTTCTAGGCAGCCTTTTCAAAAAATCAAACCAAAACAAACCCCAAAACAACGAAAGACGCCAACAAAGCCAAAACAAAACCAAAAAGAAAAAATAAATAGCGGCATGAAGGGCTTCTTCAGCCAAATGCAACAATCCCAGAACAGGAAATAAACAATATGCCACAATATTATGCCACAATAATAAACACAGCCCAGGAGGTAACCCCACCAACCTGCTGGAGGAGTCCTAGCACAAAGGAGCTTTTATACAGGGGCACGTAATCCACATGAATGTACAGTTCACTGATATTCCAGGGCATACGGGAACGAAAAATAAATTAAAACAGCCAACAAATCACAAGGCTGTCAGACTCCTGTCACTCTTTACCCTGATCATCCATACCTCATCATTTCACCATCATTTCCTATTTCTCCTCTGAATTCCCCATTTGCTGTAGTTCCTCCTACTTCTTTTCCTGCTCTCTTCTGAGCAATCCAGGACACTTACACTTCTTCCCCCCTCCCAGCCTACCTTCATCTTGTATGTCTGAACCACATACAACTTTTATAAGCTGAGAACATTTCCCTGCAGAGGAACGAGTAAGACACGCCACAAAATAAGTAAGTTTCCTGCCCATTTCTGTATCTGTATCTGAGAAGAAAAACATGAAAATTCACATTAACTAACTCTACTTAATAGAAACTGACATTTTGCTTCACATAAAATTAGTAACAAAAGCAGTGGGTCATTCACTTTTCATATCTCCCTTTGACATTACGGTTTATGCTTAAGAAACCAGTTTGATCTCCAGCATCAGAACAGCTTCTGCCTCTCCAACAGTGAATCTGTGAATACAGTTTTGCCAGTAAATTGTCAATGACACTGCCACTGACACAACCAGCTGCTGAAAACCCCTCATGCTCTCGACTTGTTTCAGTTTCTTTACTCAGAAGCCTCAGCACATGCCATACCTGAGATCCAAAGGGTGAAGTTACCTACCCCATGCTCTCATTACCACGAAGGGTAAACTTGGATAAACTGAGACGTCATGAAGACCCTCTGAGCCAGAGCCCAGAAAGAAGGAAAAAGAGAAATATAAGAACTGGTTAATTTCCTAAAAGTACTGCAGAAAAAAGGAAAGACAAATATCTTCTTTCTACTTGAAACACTCACTGCATGGCATCCAGTTGTCCTACATGACAAACTTTCCAGATAACTTCAGCAAACACAAGGATTTCTTTCAGCACTGGCCTTTAAGGCAGAGCACGTTACTGAGTCTTGACTGCAACAGAGATGATGCTCTGTCACAAGAAGCTTGAGAGTTAAAACAGTTCTCTCTGGAAACTTATTTTGTTACAGTTTATCAGAAAACTTTTGCAATAACTTGCTGGTTTGGGCTGGGGTAAATTTAATTGGGCTATATTTTGGATACATGCTTGAAACAGTGGTGACAATACAGAGGTTTTCCTTCCTGTTGAGCAAGAATCAAGGCTTCTTCTGCCTCTCCTGCAGCTCCACATGTGAGCACAGCCGAGACAGTGACCCCAAGTGACCTAAGGGATATCCCAGACCCTATGAAATCCTGCTCAGCATAGAAAGTGGGGGAATAAGGAGGGAGAGAAGGATTTTCTTCATTTGTACCCTTTTGATTCCCTCCCCCATCAGCCCAGGCAGGAGTCAGCTGTGCAGTGCTTGGTTGCAGGAGAGGGTTAAACCATGACAATAAATTTAGCAGGCACCTTCTCTATCAATAGATTTAATTGATGGAGAAATGGTGACAGCAAATGCTCCCTCATTAACTCATCCCAGTGATAAGCCAGTTCATTTTAACAAATCACAAAGCAGGTATTCCAAATTTCAAGCTTTGACATTAAATCAATGTTTTCTTGATTTGTCTTATTCAACTAAGAAACAGAAAGAGCCATCAAGGAGAAAAATGGTTGTAATCAGATGGACAATTAGTTAGATAAGGAACCAAACGG